>DWMF01000156.1:0-17894 GCA_018244815.1 Parelbella polyzona | reverse complement strand
CACCAGTTACGTTTAAGTCCCATGGAATAGGTGGTGAGCCTATAGCCATACACCGGGCACAATTCCAGACTCCGAGTAGTAACTCGAAACTAGAAATTCTAAATTAGAAAAAATCAATAGCACCCGACCCGGGATTTGAACCCAGGACCTCCCGGTCGGCAGTCGCGCTTGCAACCGCTCGATCAACGAGGCAGTCATAAATGTTATACTCGTATCTAATGGAATTACGGAAGTAGGTAGGTACATCTCGAAAAATCACCGACGTGTTTAACAAAACTTTTTATTTTAAAACTAATAACGCACAGATTTCGCAGAGGCAGCATCGTGATGTACCAAATGAAAACACGTAGTTTCAATAATTCAAATGTTTTATTCAACAAAACAATAGAAACACGCTTCATTTACCATGAATGGCCGTTGCACAAAATCATCTTTGTGTGTTGAAATTTCTGAATTCATCATAATACTACCTAACGCGGCACCGCAGCCTGCCCGAGCCCCGGAAAATTATTAAAATACATCTCGATGAACAATGTTCGTTGAAATCTTGATGGGGAAAACGCCCAGTTTGTTTTCGCCCTTTACGACGTAGAAAGCTACATGTAACTACCCGTGCAAGGACACATACAGTTTGCTATGCGGACGTTTTGTAACTTTTAATTTTTATTTTGGAAGTAAAATTGTCGCTTTGTACTGCAGAATCATGATTATCACGAAACATGTAACGTAGTTAGTCGAAATTATTACCAAAAATAGGCGCAAATATTTGGGGTCGCCACGTGGATGAGTAAGATGGAACTGGGTTTACACGAAAGTGATCTTTCCCTGTCGGATAATTAACTTACAGATCCATTATAATCCAGGCGGAAGATATATCTGAATTTCGTTAGGAAGCCAAATTTAAATAGTCAGTTTAAATAAACAAAATCGTACTCAGTTGCTCTATTACCATTATGTATAATATGTAGTAAGCAAATATGGGCGTACGGGCAGAAATAGAACCTGTTACATAAAACTCATAATATTTGAGCTCGCATCGTAAAAACTAATTTTTTTCAGCATGAAAGCCTGCATCCAAATAATGTTTTGAATAAATAAATCGTATTTATTGTATAGATCTTATCAGTACGTGACAACGTGAATAACTTCAACTATCATATCATCTTATTGCGACAATGACTGGTCTCGTCATGACGTCATCAGTGAACATGACGGTGTCTATAGTCATGCCAAACCCGAAACATCACGACTTATTGTAAAGGCTGTTCTAAAATCGATATACTATTAAAGTTACATTTAATCTATAAATCGATATACTATTAAAGTTACATTTAATTACCTTATCTAAAATACATATAAATCTTATTCAAAGTGACATCTGACTAACTCCATATAAGTCAAATACATACAAAAAGTCAAATTAGTCACAGAAGGTTAAACGCCTTTATACTGTAGCCGCTTCATTGCGGTTTGCGATATATTGTTACTTCAAAGTGCTACAATTTTCTATCGGAATAACTGGATTGAGCCGGAATCACGGAATAGTTGAACGTTTAAAATTGGTTATTATGTAAGTGATTCCGTTGGGTAACATAAGGAAAAGAAAGGCGATTTTTTTAAAAGATAGGAATAAACTACAAATCTTCTGAAAAAAACCACAGAATATTTAAGACACTTTTTGAATTGCCCATAGTCCTAGAATCAGGCAATTCAGTCATTGCACTAAGATTTTGAAAAAAAAAAAACAAAGCATTTTAAGCAATATTTCACACCATAGTTTGTTTAATTTAAATATGTATGCAACACGAAATCGTTTTCGCCTACAATATGCTCCTTTACGCCTATGCTGAACTGGCACAGCTGAGGAGCTGATTATGCAGTATGCGTTTTTTCCTATTGTACCACTAGAATAGCAACTAGTAACAATGGCAAAGACCGCAAAGACTGGACTTCCGAAACTACATTTGAATCTTTAAAATCAGTTTCAACTGCTAGAACTATGATTTTACCAAGCCTTACAGAAAATTTTGCCTTTGTTTGCCTTCGTTTGTGGTACATGACAAAAGAGTATATATTTTATATATAAAAAATATATATAAATATCATCTGTATGCTAGAAAAAAGAATAAGCTTTCGGAACCTTCCTGTTTCGATTTAAACACATCAAGAAAAAATACAAATTATCGTACAAATAGTGTACCGGGTGAAGTTAGAATATGTAATAAACAAAACGGAGTTATCTCGTAAACATCGCTTACGTAAAATTGCAAATCAACTATCTCCTATCACTTGTATCACGAGTAAACATGGGATCGTTAAGTCGTTTCAAGACGTTTCAAACTTCTCGCCTTGCGGCTAATTTTCCCCTTCGGACTGAATTTCTCCACGAAACTAACTTTGCTTACTAAAATTAATTTAGTGAACCGGCTTTTCTGCCGAACAATTTAATTTTCTTGTTCGCGGAGAGCGAGGCCGCGGGTTGGTTCCAGGTTTTAGAAGCAGTTCGACTTCCGAAAAAATATTGCGTTATGAAAGGGAAACATCATTATTTATGTTTGTGATACAAAACGATAAAGGTGCTAAAATTGAGCAAAAGATTCCATTAAGGCAAGACAATACAATTTTTAACGACTGATTTAATGATCGAAATACGTATATACGTCACATTTTAAGCATTTGATATGATATTTCAATAATTTTGTGTTACATGTATCTCATCTCATTTGAGATATAGGTACCTCAAACGATTGATTTGATATGATTTGTAAGGGTCCCTTCAAACAGACCGGCTCGGAGCGCAGTGCAGATTTTGATCATATTTAAGGAGAAACTTTTGCAAAATTCAACAGTCTTTTTTTAATTGTTTTATGGCAAGCATTCGAGCATTATCGCATTATAATAAATTATAAGAAAGATAAAATTAGTAGTGAACTTAACTTTAACCTGTAATAATTAACGAAGGGGTGAATTTATCAAAAAATAAGGACACCTTTTTTGGAAAACGTTTAATTAACTACAAAAATATTTATGTACAATATACCACAAAACATTGATATAATTATACATTGTACCGACAGTATCAACACCTTTTGCTACTCGCTATTCCGTGAGTTTCATAATATTAAACTAGTAGTAGTGAACTTCACCTCTGCATAGACACTGTTAATGTATTTAACATCGGGTGTGCTGCATGCATGCAATATTTATAATATGAAAAAGTGTACTGCTCAATATCGCATTTAATATTTAACGTTGTTGCGAAACTGAGCGCAGGTGCATTCGAAATATACCGAGCACATTTTTATTTCATTTATTCATTAAGATTGCAACAACAATATAATATATGTAATTATAAATAATAATAAGAAACGCTATACAGTAAGAAAAAATGTTATGTAACATCTTATATATACGACACCCGAAGGACAAAGTATAATGAAAAATAACAATTATACACATAATAAAATAATAAACATAATTTATTACATTAAATTGTGGAATGATAGAAAAAATACATCTAATAAATATTGCTTAAAAATATAAGGACATTTAAAAATTATCATATTTCAAGTTATTGTTTTCATTATTACGTAAAAAAAATCACACCTGCAATTTTTAAAGAGGTAGGCAAGGAGTACACCCCCACGTTTCATCAGTTTCTTTTACGTCCCACTATGGAATGGGGGTGAGCCTATTGCCATATACCGGTCACAAATACAAACTCCGAGCCACAATTAGGAATTTTAACTACAAAGAGAGACGAAATTTCAATCTTCATTACATTAAGTCATGTGCTATTTTTTCCGACCCTTTTATCGTCCCACTGCTTGACATGGGTCTCCTCTCAGAATGAGAGGGATAAGGCCATAGTCTGCCACACTGGCTAAGAGCGAGTCATGTGTTATATATAGCTGTGACTATTTGTTTTACAAAAGATTCGTTTTTATACTACTTGTATTTTCGTGTAATATATTATAGATGAGAACCTTGTACAAGCCATTTGTTACCTCTGTAAGTTATCGACTGCCTCGTTGGTTGAGGTGCCTCATCTGGATCGCGGTTACTCTACTTCCCAAACAAAAATCATCTATTAACTTAACAGGATCATTTACTCCCTTACATACGCACGAATAAAACAGATCCACCTTTCCGTTTTGGTCTAATGGAAGCATTTATGCCACTACATGCCATTATTTTTCATTAGCTTAAATTATTGGTACTGCAGCCTTGCTGATTGCCAAAATGTCCCAGGTCTCTAGGTCTCAGGACGGTGATTTTGAACAAGAATGAAAACGGAGCAACCCGGTGGAGCACCACGGAATACACGTGCCTGTCATCAAAAAATGCATCATCAGCAAACGAAGCCACCAGGCATACCATACGTGCCATCTCCGCAAGTGTCTGTGCATAAGCATGTTAGCCAAAGCATGTGGCACGACGTCGTGAGCGGTAGCAAACACGAGAGTTTGAAGTAGCTTTTTAAATTGTGTTTTTAAATAGCTAAAAAGACAATTTTAAAATGTGCTCAAAACAATCAAAACGAGTGGGCAAATGCGGATGATACACAATCATGCTACAGCTTTTATTGAACTTAAACCCTTAAAAAAAAATTTATGCTTAAACCGCACCTAAAAAAACCAAACGATTTACAAGAGCTTATTTTTGTGATCTTAAAGATTGTCCTTTACGGAAAATAACATTTCAAGTCATCTTTTCATTAGCAAATATAAGGTACTCCACAACTATGAACATTCTTTAATGTTACTTTATTGTAGCAGACGGTAAGCTCAACACAAATAAATAGCAGCAGGAAGCACATAATTTCTTAAGCTGCAAAATGACGTGCGAAGTTGAATACACTGTTTCCTATGAACCTGCTAATATTACCGGCTTTAACCAAAGTCGCAATGTATGTTCGTTAAATTCTAAAGAGAGCAAAAGTTTGAAGCGTAGCCTACAAATATTTTGGTTTCGGAGCAGGTTTAGGTTTATTTACATAGGTATCGGACAAAAAATGGTAGCATTTCTATCTGGCTTCGGAGGTTGAGTTTAACATTTTATTTTTTTTTCCATTTCTGTGAGAAATAAGAGTTGGTTTCGATCGACAAAAATCGAAGTCGACAAAAAACTCATTTGTTTTAGGTTCAAGTTTAAATCTACTCAGATATAAACTTGAATCAAACAAATTAAATTTTAGGCTGAACTTCAGTGTAATTTTTTTAAATACTTTATAGTAATATAATTTTAATTTCGCGACTAACCAAGAGTTAATAACAAGCAAAAGTAACTTTTTATTGCGATTATAAGTAATTATTTCCATGATGGTGTTTTAAATTTGGTTGATTTTGGTTGGATTGGTCAGTTTTGGTTGTTTTTGATGATTACTTTGACAAAGTTGTTTTTGTGTTGTTCCTCAACATATCATACCATCATGTCTATATTTGCTCGGAGAGATAGGGAGAGGAGTGTAGTAGGTACTCCCATTTTTCTACAGTTACGTTATAGGTATGTCCCCTATAATAGAGGATGAGTCTGTTGACATATGGCGGGCAAAACACCAAACTTGTCCTAACCATAATTTCTTATGACAATATATTCAATTCCATAGACGCAATATCATTCTGTACAATATTTTATAAAGTATGATTGGTAGAATAAGGAAATTATTACGTGCTTTTAATAAAATACAACTGTCCTGGGTTCTGTGGTTTTGTTAATTGTAGTATTATAAAAACAAATAATGATGATGAATATTACAGACACGTAGACTGAATGCAGTGTACGTAAGCATACCCGTAGGTCCCAGCTACGTCGGATGATTGCATATCAACCATGAAGCTGCTAATAATGTGGGCAGCATTGTCGGCGTCAATATTGAAACAAAACAGCTTATTTTGTAAATCTTTATCTCTACTCATTTTCGATGCCTAGAACTTACTCTGCCCTGCGCTGGTGCGTTTCATCAGAGATCCCGGAGCCCTCCTACTGGCGCAGAGGAAAGCTACCGAGGGGATTTTAGTGCGTTACAAATCCCACATATCTCATCGGTTTATCTTTCCCAAGGTACCGCGTACCATTTAAAGGTCCCCCTTCCCCTACCGAAAAAATAAATGAATAAAAGAAGTTAGTCTGCCCAGATTTTTAAATATAACATTTAATATACAAAATTTTAATAGCAGTTTAGAAGTTTCCTATGTTGCGTCAAAATAAGAGTCAAACAAAAAATTAAATTTTAGAAAGTTTATTCACAAACTGTAGCAAACGCTGACCGCTTGACATGACTACGATATAATAAAAACGTTTATTCAAATCTATGATCCATGTTTCTTTACTGATGGTCATAAAGTCGTCGAACCTTGAAGCCATTCAAAAGAGAGATCTCGTCAACTAATGAAATTGGATAGCTCCAACAGACTACCTCATGTAGCCTTCCTTTCTCAGAGTGCTTTGATAGTTTCAAAATAATAGAAAAATGCTTATATACAGAAAAATGCTTTTACATTTGAAGATACTTTTATCTTCTTCGTGAAACATTTTGCGAAGTATCGGCTTTCATGCCGCTAAAAGTGTCGCGTACTCCGCGTGTTAGAAGTGGGTTGCTATTTATACACACAGACATGTCTATTGTTGAACATACATAGTGATAGAATTTAAAATATATTTTTATTTAAAGAATGTGTTTAACATTGAATTTTAAAAATTTTGTATTTAGATCACAATATCAGATTTAGAAACAAATAGTTTAATAAGTTGAAAGCATGTTTTCGTCAAACGATACTGAAAATGAATAAGTACGGATAATTTTATTTCATAGAAGTCCCGAAATTTACAGGTTACATATTAATAAAATTAGGGGTATTATTACAAAAAACGTAACATCACGCCTGTAATCCCCGAAGGGGAGACAGAGATGTGTAGTAAACTCCCAAGTTTCACCAGTTACGTTTACGTTCCGTGGAATAAGGTGATGAGCCTATTGCCATACACCGAACACAGATACTAACTTCGAGTCACTACTATAAATTCTAAATTAGAAAAATCCAATAGCACCTGACCCGGGATTTGAACCCACGAGGTCCCGATCGGCAGTCGCGTTTGCAACCCCTCGACCAACAAGGTATTCAAACAATGAATAACGAACATACATAATATGTATTACATGTATTATTTTAACCGCGTTCCTCGTCTTGAGAATTTCATTAATGCGCTTCCAATGATTTTGTATTACAGAAACAAAAAATATCAGCGCTAAAAAACGTTACTAAGCTTGTAACATTGATTTGTGGGAGCATTGATAGATACATAGCTTCATTCGTATTTGTTGTACAATGTTAATAAATAGATACTCACAAAGCCTAAAGTAATTGACATGTTTCATAATGTTGTACATTTTACAAAACTGTACGTTCCGGGTAAGCAGCGAATGGTGCATGGCGTCATGATTGCTTCCACGTTTTAATTACTGATGGTAATCTGCTTTTAGCCGTGCATTGCAGTGACGAACTTTGTTCAGCGTTTAGGCGGGTTTCAAAGGAACTGGTTTCAAAGAGCCTTTTGATCGGTCGAAAAGGTTGGCCCCACTGAAGCGAATACTTTTAGAGAAAAAGTTTTGTGAAGAAACCAAAGCACTGTTAATGCAACACAGCACATTTATTCAAAGATTTGATCTTAAACAACTTTGCAATGTGTATTTCAGGATTTTTTTTTATTTGCATTAAATTCAACACGTATTTGCAAAGCTACTAACGTACTTTGTGCGCGCGTTCTTTTCAAGGTTTTGGGAACGTAATATGTATAATACAGTTCTTCACGAAATGTTGGGCGTATACCAATCGTGAAAGTGAATACGCTGACGTTAACAAAAGCATTTACGAAAGCTTTACACACCGGTCTGTACACATTTATCTCGCTGAATCATGTACGAATGTATGTATAAATCCATTCACACAACATGCAAAACCCAATCTTGCAAATAACCTGCCACCTCCTATCTTCACAATCAGTTGGAATTATATAACCAATTTTGATCTGAAGTCGGTACATATACGTACGCATGTTACTATTCTATACATGTTGCTAGCTGCTACCTGACCGCTCCAGCAGCCTTGATAGTTAATAATTAATAAATGTTTTTCGTACACATACAGTGGTTAAAGAAACTTTAACTTCTAAGAATACCCTATCTAAATACCTTGACCCTGTAATTACAGACAATTACAAATTGGGCGCATAGAGATAGCGTTGTCTGGCAGAAATGGCGATCTTTAACCGAAGTACTATGTATGTACATAATTATGTATGTATGTGACAGTCGTATGCTTATTCACATAAGAGGCAAAGTGTATAAATAGTCAGTGAGACTAGCGACGTTGTATGGAACTAAACGCCGGTCGATGAAAGAAACAGATAATATAAAAACTTCACACGACGGCGCTCAAAGTTGGGATGTCCGGAAGAGTACCTCGACAAAGTTTATAATTAATATATTCATAGTAACTTTATCAAAACGTAAGACTTACAACAAAACTTCTAAATTCACATTAAGTAAATTAATTGTATTAAGCGAATAAGAACTTTTGCTAATACAATTTAAACCTGGAACAATTAATTGACAATAAGTTAGGGTTAAAATCTGAATTTATCGGACTGGATACAATGGATTTGTATGTGTTTGAAGGACAACATTGTAATATTTTAAAGTATGGAACAAAACATTATTATTAAAGATGATATTTATGTTATTAAAACAATTAAAATATACTCATATGTATGTAACAATATTGTTCAATTAGAATAATTTATTACTTTCAGACTGCACATAAATATGTACAATGTACCTACATATTACTATTCTCCTTTGCAAAATGTTTATGTTGTCGTAATGAAATTTCAGAAAACGTCAAAATCGCTTCTGTAAGTAATTTAAATTCATTAAAGGCATTATTCAACACTATTACCATGTTTACTTTCACTCATACAACCGTCTAATGAAACTTAATTTTATCTTGTTATTTTACCTTTTAATGACGCACAATAGATTTAAAAGACCCTTGTTTTGTAAACAATGTTTAACGTAAACATAACACTTGTTATTTTGTATAAGATTACAGGAGTAGGTACTTAGCAAGTATTGGAAAATATACATATGTCTTTTAGTAATCTACTATGAAGCTGTCGTATATTGAATTTATTTTTTTTCTTAATCTTTCCTTTCTTTTCGTTTCATAGACTCAACGCTATCCTGATTTGAAAATATTCCTTTCTACATCAAATTATCAATAGTTTCATATTTCATTTCTTAATATCCGTTATTTAGTTGTTGCCACTATAATTTCATTGGCCCTAATAGCGTCATCGCATGTGAAGTCAATTTTCTTCGATTGTTCTTGTTACAGAAAAAAATGGGGAAATTACCCTCCGATAACAGACGTGTGTTATTAGTTATTAGATATGGTGAAAATTGAGAGCCCTTGATAATGTTCTTAGCTATACCTACCCACAAGTGTGACGAATTTTTATGTAATTTTGTCTAATAAGGAAAGGTTACAGCAATAACATTCTATTGTTGATTGGCACTAGCATTATTCGTTTCAATAAAATTTAGACTTTTTGTCAGAAATTCATATCCCACAAACCTAAATAAGGATTTCTTAGACAGGTAAATATTTTGCCATATTTAACAATCGTCTATTACGAAATTCATTATTCTAGTGAATGTAATTCGCCTATGATATTAGATATACATATTTAGATTAGTTTCCAAGTAACCTGGATGTACCTAAAAAATTACTTAAAAAATACGTAACGATTCCTCGCTTGATTTTCTACAGTTAATCATTAATACCTCTTTGTTTTACCACTAAATGTCTTTTTTTCGTATTGCAATGTGTTTTAGTTCATAGCTCATGAAAAATATAACTGATGCGTACATGACAAAAATTTCAATCTTGAATGTGAAGTTAAAATGAACAGATTGAAAATACAGATTTTCGCTGCAAAGTAGAATATTTATTGTAAAATGGCGCAATTTTATTGAAAACTCGGCACGTACATAGATTGTTTAATGATTAGTATTCGTTGCGTTGAGAAGCCAAATAGAAATGACATAAAAAAATATTTTCTTAAATATACGTCAACAGCAACGTAACAAAACCGCCTTTAAACATAAACGAAATTTTTAATTGTATCTCGTTTCGAACGGTATATAATTAATCCGGATTTCAGCGTCCTCAGAACGTTCAACCGTTCAGCTTCAAAGGCTTTTGTCGTGAGAATAAAATCACCGCACATAAATGAAAGCTGAAAGCGAAATAAATTTTAAATTCAGAGGTTCTTTCAAGCTTTATATTACACTTTCCGTCTACGAAATATTAAATAAGATTCCCTCTCGGTCAAGCAAATATTCACAGCAACAATATATTTTTGTTCTTATTATTTTTTGTTTGTCTTCGTTCATCCGTTGCGGAGTGACAATCCGCTCTTGGGATCTATTCTTATGCATTTGACTTATTGTGTATAAAACGTAACATCACGCCTGTAATCCCCGAAGGGGTTATCAGAAGGGTGTACTACACACCCCCACGTTTTACCAGTTACGTTCAAGTCCCATGGAATAGGTGATGAGCCTATTGCCATACACCGGGCATTGATCCAGTCTCCGAGTTACTACTAGAAATTCTAAATTAGAAAAATCCAATTGTACCCGACCCGGGATTTGAACCCAGGGCCTCCCGATCGGCAGTCGTGCTTGCAACCGCTCGACCCACGAGGAAGTCAAACTTATTGTGTATGTTATTGATAAGCCTCCGTTTTGTTAATTTTAGGGGCTTTCGTTATATTTTCTTATTTATTGTTTGATTATGATAGAAATCAACATATTACACTGTTTAACTCGCACCCTATTAAACACTATTGAAAGCTGAGGCGTGTTATTAATCACAAAGTCAGTCAGGTATCGTAAGTTGCTTTCGAATAGAGTATTATTCCTAGTACACATTGGATACTACTATCAATAGATTTAACAAGATTGCCTATCTATACACGTATAATATAACAACTAAAAGCGCAATAATTAAATTGCAAGTATGTATGTATTTGAGATTGTATACATTTCAATCTCAAATATTATTTTATACTTGTTGTCACTCAACTTTCACCAGGCCAACTAATATATTTTCAGCTAAAAGTCACATCAGCTCCAGGTTCAGCAAAAGTGGTTTTAAGAATAGAAATAAAAAACCGTTCATTGAATCTCAAGAGAACTAGCAGATTTAGGTTACTTTAATCGTGGATACCGTAGGTAATATATGCGAACGGTAAAAAGAAAAACGTATACCTAAATTTCAAACGGTAAAAAGTACATAATGAATCAAAATCAATTTTATACATTTCACTGTGTATTATTGAAGTTTAAAATCACGCGTCAGCGTAGTCACAGATACATGCTTCGTTACGGTAGTCCATGGGTACGATATCTCTCGGATCCACGTTATGCGTCACGTTCATGCAAATTTCCATTGTACAAGCGTTTATAAGCGTTTGGATACGTGCAGAGATTTATTTATACAATATGCACGTCTATACGTGCTCTATGAATATTGAATGTAACCTTTATTTTCGATATCGAAGGTAGCAAATTGGTTCTAATTGCACTGATCACTATAATAGACCTTTTTATTCTGAATATAGAGAATTGTTTTATTTTATATATCTATTTCTGAATACTTTCGAATCGTTTAATGTGTTATGAGCGTTCCACACAACTCTACAATATTCTAATCCATTACGCACGAGTATAATATTAATAGCTGTTTTAGTAGTAGGTTCGAGAGGTCTTTGCAAATTCGTAGCATAAACCCTTAAGACTTGAACCCGTTCGTAACAATATTACCAATGTCAAGATTGAATCGTTTTTTGTTTTCGACAAAGGCACATACTCGTACATAAGTCCCGGATGTAACTGACCTGATTTAACGGCTCGCTGTTTATGTCGTAAGATCTACGAACTGTTATTTACTTTGTGGTGAAACGAATAGTGTGACATTTAGTGTTAGTCAAATCTATACCATTCGAAGCACGCCACAATACAACGGCGATCGAATCATTTTGTAGTAAATTACTTTCTTCGACCGAAGCGATTCTGAAAATTTTCTAATCGTCAGCGAACATACAAAACTTGGAGTTTTGAAAGCGATGTCGTTGATAAATATGTTATAAAATATTATAAATTATGAAAAATTTATATAGTAGGTACTTAATAAGACGGGACATATTTATGCAGCTGTTCTCTTGACAATTACGGTAGAAACCTCATTGTATTTGTACGAGTACCTAAATGCCCTTTTAACCGGAACAACTTTGTTGTTTTGTGGTAACGTGTGCAGTGTTATCATTTTTCTATACGTATCTCAAAGTTTAATGTCGAAAGTACGAGTAGGTACAATATCCGAGAATGAATTACAACGATTCACTTGTTTTCAGTATTCCCTAACGAATGGTTAATTTACGTTGTCTGAACGTGTGAACTGAAACTGCCACCGCCACTATGACTTTAGTAAACAAAATACCAAATTTGATAAAATTATCAGATAATTGTAAGATCAACTATCATCACAAGTGTTTTTGTTTTAATAAAAGTAATTTCAGTATATTCAATATTCAAAGTATAACTGAAATATTGAGACATATTAAGAGTGTTTGCCGTGATGCGGGTCGGTAGAAGCGTGAAGTACATACCGAAAGCATAAAAAGAAGGTTGTCATTGATGTATTTATTTTATATCTTTGACAAGGGCTAACAGAAAAATATAGACAATTGACCATTTAAGAACCCTTAGCACTTGGTATATCTTCATTATTAATTGTTTGCTTTATCGTAATGTAACAGTACTTACTATAAAGGTAATATAAAACGTAAAATCAGTGTAGTACACTTTCAGGTTTAAGACCCATGGAATAGGTTAGCCTATTGCCATACACCGGGCACAAATTAAGACTCCGAGTCACTAATGGAAATTCTAAATTAGGAAAAATTCAATAGTACTCGACCTGGGATGTGAACCCATAATCTCCCGATCGGCAGTCGCGCTTGCAATCACTCGACCAATGAGGCAGTCACTTTACTACAAAAATAATTTAATATTATTATAATATCCTCACGTTGGGTCCCTTACGAGGTAGGCATAGGTCACCGAGTTTTAAAATACATTATATCCTTACAGATCTGCCGTGCTTCTTCTAGATTCATCATTCTTGTCATACGTGTACACCAGTTTCGAAGACTTCTAACTAGGGCAGTTAGAAGTCTTCAGTACTCTTCAGAAGAAACGATCAGTGTTTGACCTATTTGATCAAGATAGATGAGTCTTGGTGCCGCTTGGTAGCGCCAACTATTAACATTCATATTGTATATCTGTTTTTGAGCTTGTCCTCTATTATTTTTATACCAATATTCAGATTGGTACAAAGCATCCCCCTTGCCTCTCTGGTAAGAATTCGGACGGAGAGTACCAATCTGCATATGGGGCGTAACGACTTCATCTCGACGTTGTTTCTGCTACTTTCCTCCTTTTTTGTATAACTAAGCTCGCGTTTCCATATGATAGTGTTGAATTAAGCACGGCGTTGCGTATCCCCGACGAGTTGACTGGCTTAAACGTTAGAGACTACAGTTAGAATAACACTCACTGCTCACTATTCCCTACAATTACTCTTTTTTCTATATCAACGGTGTACTTACTATATCTGCTAAAAATCTAATTATTATCTTTACATAATATTTTAACTCCTCCGCTTGCTTCAGCACTATATCGTGTACCGCTACACTTTTAGTGGTTGAATTAGTAGATAATTTAATGGTAATAAAATCGTTAGAATATAATTTTTCCTCCATTTTGTAAACGATAAAAGGTCGAGATAAATGCGACTATCTGGAATAATAAAATTGACAGACAATTAAGTTGATTAGTCGCGCTAGTAAAACTCCAGCGTCGATGGCTCACTCACTAAAAAAGGAACGGAAACTAATTCCATTAGTTGTTTGAGACAAAACAACCTTTGATACGGATACACGTATTACTAAAGTCCGAAATAGAAAATTACAACTCGTATTTGTAGTCTCATTTAACCCAATTATTGCGAAATAAAGTTGACTATACTACCTGAAACAGGGCTACAATTATTGAAAAAATTAAAATTAAAATTTCTCATTACAGTTCCACAAAACACTATAATTTTTAAATGCCATTAATTATTCCACAAATTCAAGTATTTAAATTTACCTTCGATTTTCGTCCATAATTCCTGTCCTCCATCTCAATATATTTTATAATAAAAACATCCATCTCAATATATTTTATAATGAAAACATCAACTACTGGCATTCAACTCAACATTATAATTTTTGTTTTATAACTTTATTTTCTTCAGTGCTAAATTTCATTATTAATATTTTTTCCTAACTTAATACATATGGACTGTATAGGGCTTAGGTTCAAGGAGCATGCTTCATTGTAAACGTCTAACGTGTTTTTTCCTCTCAGAGACTCATTAGGGCCATAGTCTGCCACGCTGGCTAAAACCGTGCTTCAGCATTTAAAAACTTAATATCCATGTTCTTAAGATGTCCCGACACTTACATATAATAACACACCTATACCGACACCTACATATAATACACCTATATACCTATAAAACAATGTATTATGCAATGAATAATTTTATCTCCAATACATCGAACTGAAGTGACTACAACCTGTTTCTAAATATGTAAGTATTTATAAGTTATCGCGTCATAGCCGTATTACTGAAGCACTATTCTAATGATATTTTAGATTTGCTTAAAACAATTATCACAACTAATATCAGTAATTTAAACTACACCAACGTATTCAAAACCAAAAAGAATCTAAAATTTCAGAAAGGTAATCTCGAATACCTTTACAAATGAATGTTGGTGTAACTTAATATTATATTAATAGTTTTTCGTGCAGCATTCCTTCTGAGGTGCCTTAACCATAAACTTAAGTAACGAAAAAGAGCAAACGATTAATTAGAAAAATATATTTTCTTTATCTCTCCGAGCTTAGCTTAGCGTTAAGTATATAGAAAAATGACTTGTTATCTACCGTAGCACGATTTTTTTCAGCTTTTGACTTTTTTTATCGTTATTACTGTATTGATAATATTATGAGTTTATTTGTAAATGAAGCGTAGATAACTTT
Organism: Parelbella polyzona; assembly: GCA_018244815.1. NCBI lineage: Eukaryota > Metazoa > Arthropoda > Insecta > Lepidoptera > Hesperiidae > Parelbella > Parelbella polyzona. Next base: position 2,674 of record DWMF01000156.1, on the reverse strand, counting down.
TTATCGTCTCAGTAGTTATTCAAAATTTATTCTCTAATTTTCTTTTAAATATTTATCGCATCAAATGTTATCGTTACATATTAATAATTAAATAACAGTCGATTATCTTGAGTAGCTAAAAACATTCTAGTTAACAATTAACAAAAAATAACCTTAAAATAATGTTTCGTGTTAAAACCCGTCTTCTTCGTTGTGTCTGAAAAATTAACAAGTTCATTTCAGTAAACATCACTGTCAGGTTGCTTATGAAGTGTTTATACTGACTCGTTTATACTTAAAAGTTGTTATTTATATTCCACTTGGTTCAAGGGATTTTAATTGAATTAGCCTATTAGACCACGGCTTTTGGTATTGGCTTTATTTTTTTTTAATATCTAGATTATTGAAGGAATATAAAAAGCGTTGAAGTATAAGTTCTACCATTCAGGTTCTAAATTCAAATATTTTTAGTTTCTTTTTCTTATCTTTCAATAACAGCTCATAACACACTCACAATACAGCGTATTGTGAATACACAGGACGCGATGGTGCACGTTGGGGGAGGCCTATGTCCAGCCGTGGACTGAGATAGCCTGATGATGATGGTGATGACGCTTGCAATTCTGCCTTGAGCCCTTTCGTAGACCTGATACATTTGAAATCATTCTAAAAGTTTAGTACACCAGATGTCGTCATATGTTTGATGGCTCTTACTAGTAAACAGACGAATCAAAACAGTTAGAAAAACCCCAATAAGTTCTTCGTGTACAGTAAATTGTCTTAAGCTTTTTTAAAACTGAAGATATATGGTAATTATGGCTAGGCAGCCTAAACGAATGTTTCTAATGAAATTCATTACGCATTTCCCATTCATAAGAATTATTTATTCTCTTATTAGTCTGGTTTAATAACCGATCTTTTCAACTAGCAATAAATTTTACCACGCCGATTAACGGGGTTGTTATTGAAAGGTAAAAGAAAGGAAAACCAAAAACATTGAGATTTATACCCTGAATAGACGAATTTATGGTTTTACACGACTGGAACTAGAACACGACTGAAATTTATGTATTTACTGCCACGTTGGTCTAGTCACTAGTGTTCGCAAGTGCGACTGCTGAGTAAAAGGGCCTAAGTTGGATTCCCAGATTGTGTAAAGGATTTTTGAGTTTTTCTAACATGAAATTTCTAGTACTAGCTCGATGACTGGATGTGGCGGATTTTATATTAGGTTTAGCGCCTTTTCCATAGAAGGTATCATATAGGTAATAGGTGGAACGCAGACGTACCTACTACACTTCTCTATCTCCCTCTTCGACGTACTACTGTAGTACTTATGTTATTTTAACAGACAGTAATTCTACAATCTTTACAAAGACCAAACTGACCATTATAAAGAATTTTTTAGAGACTAATTTGCGAATTTTGTTTATTAACATTATAAGTAAAGTATTTTTAATATAAGATTCACTTTCATGTAGGTATGTATAATGTATATATGTATAAATGAATGTAACGGAAATTTTCATTACTTTTTATTTACTTCCAAATGTCCAAATTATTTTTAATTTTCTATACATATTGAAATCCGATGACAGTACAATCTTTTCGTAGTTTTTATTCTTCGTCAGTTTTTTCGCAGTTCTTATTATATATATTAATTACATATTAATATAAATATACTTCGTACTTGTTAGTAATATTTCTACTCTAAGCTGATCATAGACACATTGCTACTTCTAATCGTCAAGATGATAATATCTGATAACCAGGTTGACGTGGCTACAGATACGCCTTCCAGATCCAAGCAACTGATTTATACATCAACGATTGCACGGCGTACGTATTTTCTACCTTCCTACCTGAAAAGTAGCACTCACACTTATGAACACTGCACAAAAATAAAACAGCCACAACACTAGAAAGTTTCGATAATAAACGCTGATGACCGAAAATATTTCCTGCGACGTCATTACTCTCGATCCTAGTAATCTACAAAAGGATATAACATGAATAAATGAAACCGTATCGCAAACACGTAGCTGGCGGTTAGAACGAATCTCATTCCACTGGCCGCCATGTCCCATCTCGATTACACCGATAAAGGGTCTTCCTATTTCCGTCCCGAATTGGCCGCCCGAGGAAATGACTTTACTTTTCAGTTTATTCTTGTGAATTTCTAAAGGAGCATGCGAGAACTGATATTCTTAAGCCAGCTCGTAAAGTATTGTTTAGATGTCTTTTGCGACTAAACATAGCAGCGTACTATATAACACATGTTGAGTCGATGGTTTTTAGATACAGATTATTTATAGATAAAAAATTAAAAATCTTTACTTATGATATCTCAGTATAATAATGATTTGCATCAATTCCGATTTTAGGAAATCAGACTATTATTCAAGTTTCCCGGTCGATCGAATCGAAGTATTAGATATTTGATACCCTAATAATAACACTCGTAAATATATGTACATTGAAGTTCCTTGACAGTGTGTGTACTTAAAAGTGAGTGCAGTTCAAGGACCTGAAGTGAGTCAATCATGTGGGACGTGAGGTCAGTCATCTGGGACGTAATACATTATACTTTCTACACCTTTAAAACCGCCTCACAGCAGTAACGTAAATAATCTTTAAATTTGTAAATCATGTAAATAATTTTTAAATCGTTTATGCACACACAGCAAACAGTTAT
>DWMF01000155.1:0-17999 GCA_018244815.1 Parelbella polyzona | reverse complement strand
GTACTTATAGGGCTGCCACTCGCTCCTCCGGTAACTTGTTAAATAAATATTTATTTGGAAACGATCTGTCCAAAATTCAATCCTATGGACCACTGGAAGTCTGTATCCTGTAGAATATTGTTCCAACTTGAGGATTGTTACTTATACAGGTAGTCATACGGTTGGAAATTAGATTACACTCGCCTAGTGACCGCAACAACGTGTCAAAGACGATGGTGCTGTAATCTAAGCAATAGCGCTGCCACTTATCGAATAAAAATGGTACCACTACGTACAAAAAATTACGCTCTAGAGTATGGATGTTAGCTCTATATAAGCACCAGCGGAAGCGCAAACGTTGAAATTTATCTTGTCGTAAATTTAACTATAATATTTCGAATTAATCAGTAGTGTTAACTGGTTCTTGTTTAGGCTGCATACAAATAAGTTATAAGTATTCTCGATTATGATCCAACGTGAGTATTTTGAGAGAATATAATGATAGACCTAGACGAAATAAACTACACGCAGACGATAAAAAGAACCTAAACTTTCAGGCCATCTTCGATTGGCTTTAATTTAGACAAAATTAAATTCCATTGTATCGTGGCAATCCTTGGAACTGAATGAACCCCGAAAATGTTAATAAAACTCAAGTTTATCTCACTAAAATTCACCGGAACGGAATAAATTATAGGTACAAGGATCTACCAACGACTATTCATAGACTGTAGGAATGTCAAAATCCAGCGTATAATAAAAGAAATATTTCAGGTATATTAAACTATGAGTAATGTTGAGATAACCCTAACTCAAGTCTACGATATGGTAATTGTAGGGTAAAGTTCCATCCAGTGTTCGTAAGTCGATTACAGTAACTAGTACTGGTAATCACGAGCTTAGAATGTTTGTATATGACACATTGTTGTAAGAAGAACCTATTTTAATACCTAAATCTTGTATCTTGCTTAATAACTTGAGACATCTTAATGGTTATGTGGTCTTAAAGTATGTTAGCCAGACAGCTAATAAACATACATATGTATACACATATTGATTTTTTAAAGACCCAGACACAGAATGAACTTATACTCATTACACAAATATTTGTCCCGATGGGAATCGAACCCGCAACTCCCCTTTTTAAGCAGATGAGGTCAGTAACGACCAACGTAACATGCCATTATCATGATCATCGAATTATTTAAAGTTAAATAGTGCTGTACAGCGAAACTCGTTCTATAATTTTTAAGACACCAACATATCAAATGTATTTATTAAACTATATTATAACTATAGTTACAATTATTTTCCTCACTATAAGCTACAGTGACATCAGCAGTAACCGTTTACCAAAGGTCTTTAACAAGATCTAAAAACTGAAAAGAAATTATTTAAGCATTCCTTCAGACAAAGGCCGGCAACTACTTCCTTGCTTAATGTCAATAGTCTCGATGAACTCTCTCGAGGCGCTCTCATCTCTCGAGCCTGTGCTCGCCGGCTCACGTCACTGCCCTGTAATTTGACGTGTAATACTAGACGAGCCCAACTCGATTCCTTTACCTAGGTTTCACCTTTGAGGATTTCCTCCAGCGGATTTCTCTAGAGAATCAAATGATGTGTCTAACTCTGTGAATGATTTCTTCAATTGTGCAACTTCTATTCTTTAATCGCACACTTGTGATAATTGCACAAAATGTTTATCCAGAGTATGATTTATTCGAATAGAATGTATTGAAATAGGAAATACCAAAATATACGTGCAAATTATTTCAATAATAATAATAAAAAAGGTACCTAACAAAATGTATTCTCTGACCAAAATCCTATACGCCAAATAATCGTTATGAAATCTAAAGTGTATCTACATATGTTTATGCGATCTTATTAAAATACTATAGGATGTATAACTTGCGAACACTGAAGGGGAAGAGCTAACATCTAACACGTCTTGGATATAAGTAGACTGAGACTCGCTCACGAACAATTAAGTAAACGATGTTAACTAACAAACGAGCAACTGAATGCAAACTTTGATCAATTATTGGTACACAAGTAGCGATAAGTCGCTCGCTGGTTTCTTGTCTTCCAACTATTATATTACACCGCAATTGAGGCAAGCCGAACTTCTCGAGACTAGGGTAATTTAGCGAAGATACATATAAATTAGCAATATTATTGTTATTATTATTGATAATGATGATTATTATTGATAAGGATTTCAAGAATAAAAACTACGCTTAATTTTGTTTTAGTCTAATGAAAACGAAAGCAGGTTTCTTCGTTCCACTTATACATAGATTTCAACGTAACATAGAACGACCCAACGGCTGAAAACTGTAGTATATGCTGATTATTCCTGCGAAAAACATTTCGAGTCTTGGTAATAAGGTTAACAATTAAACAATACAACAAATTTTCAAACCTCTCTAAATATATTCTGTAATTTTTCTATTTAGTTATTATAGTCATAAAGCTCTCGATAGAAAATTTTGAATGAAATATTGTTGAGGTTTCTTTCATATAATCCGTAATAAGCATCATCTTGATATTTTGACTTTGACTTAAAAAAAAAAAAATAAACAATTGTCATGATAACCAGCCATTGCAGCTGAGTTGATTTCTATATTATAATTTCTGTACAACATGAATATAAACAAATCTCACCTGAATTTATGGAAGACTCGTTTGTATCCTGAAATAACTGACATTAAATAAACTAAATTTAGTATACACATTAATACATACATATGTGTTTTTATAAATAGTCTTTCATACCGGCTGTAAAATTACCGTTAAGTATACAAGAGGACGTGGTATCAAAATTTATATAGTATAATACTTTAGCCGTTTCCAATTTTCAAATGTTAAGTGTCAAGAAAGATAAATGTGAAAACTAATATTTACGTGAACGAAAGGGAACATACGTATTATTTGACTTTCGAATAGAGTATCCGATCCAGGAAATACGTCCATTCTTATAAAATGAATATTGCAAAGTGACGTTGAGTACTTGGAAATGTAAAGGGGTGGGGAGAGCGGGAGATGGAAGGGGGTCTGAGCTGGCCGACGATCAGTCACTGTCAAGTTGCCGATAGCGAGAGACGTCTTGGTATTGCGTAGAGTTTTATCGCTAACGATATCAATTCATGTTTTTAATCGAAAATTTATTTTCCCTGATAGGCTCACAAATGGACCGACTACGGGAAGTGCGCATGAATGAACGAATCGCAAGTGATTAAAATAAAAGCTTATAAAATATTTCATTCCATTGTTTTCTATGTAGGTAGTATATTTTATATATTTATGCTGGGCAGCTGTCTGTTGATCTGTCACAAAACTTTAATATTTTTTCAGGATAGCCATTGAAATTTAGTCAAGCAAGTAAAGTCTTATCCTACGCCCAACCGCTTTGGTCTTCGGTACGAAATGGTCAAATAAAGTTTACCTTAGCCCCAGTTCTCTTCCAAAGTAACGAAACTGTAATTGATGATCTAATATCAAATAAGAATTACATTAATATAGAAATAATCACAAAATTAATCAATACATTGACCGCCTCGTTAGTCGAGTGGTTGTAACCACAACTCCTGATCGAGAGGTCCTGGATTCGACCTCCGGGTCTGGTACTGTTAAATTTATCAATCTTGAAATTCCTGGCAATGGCTCGTATTGTAGATTTGTGCCCGGTAGGTAAATGGCAAAAGGCTCACACCTTATTCTATGGTGAAACGTAAACGTAACTAATGAAACGTGGGTGTGTACTACACTCATCTGTCTACCTCTTTGGGTAATATGGGTGTGACGTTACGTTTCAAACAATAAATAAGTACTTGTTAGAATTTAAAAAAAATATCAACACTATATTTAGCTGTGCCGTAAGCGTCATACAAAAAATGTTATGTAAAACGTAACATAAATCTTATAATGCTCGACTGGATAAAAGTTGTTATCTGTAAATTATCGTATAAAATTGACTTACGTGAAAGGAACTAAACGAGCGATATTTGATATTTGTTACCCTCATATTGTTCTAGGCAACACCTATTTTTATAATATATTTACAAGGGGCACTTTCATCGTACTACTTGTAATACATATTTATTCGGGCACTATTTATTTTTCATTACCTTTAGGTCTTTCGATAACAACCAAACTTACTTATCGAAAACCTGTCAGTAATAATGAACTGTGGACTGTTAAGGAAAAATATAAAACACTTCTAAAAAATTCAAATAACCTAGAAACTAGACCTCAATCTTCGCCCGTCAATCCCAAACCAGCACATTAATTAACTACAGACTGCGTAATCTACTTGGCTAGATTAAAAAAAAAAACTTTACGAGAAAAGATAGATGATGTATGGCGAACATTTTAATTTAAATAAAACGTTCTTCTTTTTATTTCAACGAAAGAGAAATTTAAAACAAAATCGAACGATTTCTCTAACGCTGTTTTCGAACATTCTAGAAATGCCCCGTCTTGTCTATTGATTGCACAAAATAAAATATTCCATTTCAACACAGTAGGGACAGCAGAAAAGTAATCCACTAATTTGAAAAATAATACACAATGGTGTACATTTCGTTTAGTAAAGTAAATAAACCCTTAAGTTTACAATTGATAAGGATAGCTATGTGAAGGTTAGAGGTCTTTATTCAAATCGTCAGTGCACCCTTATCATGCCAAATCGTTCGCACTTGCGTCAGTCCCGTGGAGAATTTATTACGCCGCTGATTTTTTCAATTGCTAACTGGTACGCTAGGCGAGATTTATAAGACGTTCTCACACAAAGAGTCACGTAATACAGCCCCTTTGTAGGTGACCCGTGCTCGAGATAAGTTCCTTGTGAATGCGAAAAAATGGCACTTGGAGCTATACCAGCTTTAGAACTATTATTTTTTATTCGATCTCATTTATTTGAAATGGGTATTCTAATAAAGAGTAAAAATTCGAAAGTAAATCTGACTAAAATCATACAAATTAACATTAAATTAATGATATAATTTAAAATGAAAGTTTTGCGGTATTCTACAGTAACATATATTCGATCATTCGTGACTCAATTTCTGACTTTACTTACTTATTATTGCCAACTTTATTTACCAAGAAATCAGAATTTTTTAACATTTTAATTTTAACACAATTTTTTTCTACGTTCTCTCACTAAATTAAATCGAAGCAATTTTATGATGGACTCGAAAATCATAAGCGATGTTTGTTACTCAAAAGTAACTTAACGTGTATAGCTTTTCATTTTATAATTTGTCAACAAATATCGCAAATTACGCACAAAAAAATCATTAAAGAAGATGCCAGTTGAAAAGATAAATGAATGAGCAAGGTGTCAGTAGAAAGATAAGTTACAGCTGAAAAGATAAGTCACAAATGTTACAAATATTTACTTCGAGAGCTAAAATTATAAAAGTTGAAAAAAAAAAAACACCGTTAGATCGCGGCGAGGCGAAGCGCTTCTCATAGTTTTTACATTTTTTACAAGCAGAGCGTAACTTTTTGCTGAGACCCGTTGCGTCCGGATTTGCATGCATCCTGCGCCGAATGGACTTTGAATAAAGTAACGTAAAGATACGCGATTCCTGTCGCCGCGATTTATTCAACTAAAATCTCTCCTTCGGCTCTATTACTAAACACTATTTTTCTTTACTGTTTGCGAAAAAAATATACACTTTAATTTGTCTTTGCAACTCATTTATTAAATCTATAATTATTGATCATTAAAGAATGACCATTTTGACATGTTGGCAGAATTGGTATAGGTAAAAGGTCATCCCCATATTCGATGAAAGAGCGTATAACATGGATGGTGAATTGTGGCAGTGTGTTAAGCCCTTCGGCGTATCCTTCCAGGCAAATACAGGCGCGTTGTTACGGGCATGGTGCGTGTGGGAACATGTAATGGGAACATGTAATGGGAACATGTATGTATTTGTCGCATAGAACAAGTCAGGATTAAATTCTGACCAGGTATAAATCCAACTGGTGAACGTAAGTATCAGTCTTGACGACATAAGAACTTTTATAATATTAATTTATAGCAATAAATGGTATATAACTAATATTCTTATTAAACGAAACATCATTAAGAATCTCATTCCTATAGTCCTAATCGTAGTCGCATGCAAATATCCATAGGTGACAGCGACCTCTTGTAACTACTATTTGTTCGTCTGCTATTATGACGAATTAAAAAAAGAAAATAAATAAAGTATGTGCATAAGCCATTCTTGTCCATTTTACACAAATGTACACCGTAAACAAACATAACGTAACATTCTCACGGTCGCCCAAAACGAAACAAAATAAAATTAAAACTCTACGGGAAGAAAAAGATAAATATAATAATAACACCATTTGATAAACCTGACGCGATTAAATAATAACACATACGACACGATACTTCTCAGTTGTCTTAGAAAGCTATCATTCTTGCTGGTACCCTTGATAAAAAACTAGTTATTATTATAATAAGTGAGAACAATACTCTCGAAGACGCGGTTCATTTAAAAGATGTGCCCGACACTTTCTCGAGTCACCTCAACACAAGAACAAAGCTATCTCACCCTAATCAATCAGTATTCAAATAAACACGCTCACAAATTTATACCCAGAAATGACGTATCTGTTTCCTACTCGAAAACACGAAGCCACCACACGATAAAAGTATTAAATCTCACGTGAGGTACGTGGCGTCGATACAGATAAATACTATCTGATCCGAGATAGTATGGGTACTTTATTTGACGTAGACGAATGTTTAATGTTATGGTGTATAGAAGCAATATTTATTGCTTTGAAGTTACGACACGAAAATAACTAAGAATTGTTCGTTACGCTTAAATCAAGCTTGATCACAAAATACTATGGTCAAAATACGTAAATAAGTGAATGATTCTTATTTATTTACACTTTAATATATACTTGTAGGGCTACAGAAGGCCAACTTAATGTCCTTTGGTATTCTTTGTCAATCCTAAGAAGATAGTCGTCATGCTTCGTGACTGGCAATGCCAGTGTGGCCACTTAATAGACAAAAACGTGAGAATGTTATACACTCCTCTGCCTATCCCTTAGAGAGTTAAGGCGTGATTTCCGTTTTTTGTACGTTAACAGAATGTTATATAAATGTATTTTCACAGTGTATACAAAGTGACACATACATTAGCCCGTAGGTAATACCAACAGTAGTGACTTGTTTAAAACGTGTTGAAAACTGATGGGAGATAAGAAAATGGAATAAAGTGCTGAATATTGGCGGAGGAGAGTCGTCGAGCGTCGTAGGCGTCAGAGCGTGAAGCTAGCTAGCTCTCGACGTGACCTCACTCGCTGGTATTGACATTTCTTTGTCTGAAACCTACATAGCTCTATCATACACTTTAACATCGTAGGTACATCATACCGTACACAACCAAAAACAATTCCTGTTTCCTAAGCACAAGAATTTAGTTCATCTGTATTCTTTGAGGGTTACATATATTACGTCAGGTTTGTCAGGATATAGAGATTTTAGAGGATTGGGAGTGGGTGCTCTCCACCTAGCCCCTAAAGGACCCTGACATGATGATATAATAATACAAAAAGAAATTTATTTTGATATAATATGTAAGTGTATAAATGTTTTTATCGTTTAAATAAATACTTATAAATAGATATATTTAAATAGAAATACAAAGATTTGTCGAAAAGTTTTCGTTTTACGATATCAAAAGGAAAAGAAACCAGATTCGTGTACGACAGGAAATTAAACTAAGGGTACGTTTTTGATTTTCGCTGAATAAAATGGCCGATCGCCATTTGTTACCAGTTTCAATCGCGTCAGAGCTGTAACAATTGAAAGGCTTGTAGGCATTCGGCGGCATTGTGCAGGCCTGACAGCCGGACCGGCGGCGAAAGGTCGAGAAACTCCTTTGTAGCTGCGATCAATTTGCCGAAAGATATCGCTTTAGTGAACCGTCGCTCGTGTCGTCTGCTAGTAGTTTTAAAGAAATGTCTCTCATTGTTGCTTTTTTCAATAATATGCTAGCATTTGACAACATTTTACTTAAATTCTTTTATTTTAAGATAGTGTTTAAAGAGTCTAATGTGAAAGACATACCTACGCGAATAACAATATAAAATAAATATGTAGGTACATGTCGCATACGCTAGACTGTTGTGACATGAAAACAGAATAGATGAACTAGGTATCTTTCACATCCATGATACTAAAATATATGTACATACCATTGAAGGTACAACGATAGCAATAATTTGGATTCAATTTCTTTTTAATCTTCAATAGATTTAGTCTCGTACTTTTCATAATTTCATAATTTCGTAATCAGTGTACCAAAAGGTGGATTTTGGTATATATATTTGTGTATAACATGTGGTCGACTGCCTCGTTGGTGTAGTGGTTGGAAGCGCGACTGCCAATCGAAAGGTCCCGGGTATAAAGTTATGACAACAATTTGCAATCTACTTACATATTATTATGAAACTTTAAAAGTAACTCAATTCTCGGCTACACACAGCACAAATAAATAACCTCACAAATTGGAATTTAGTATCCACAAGTCGCATTAAGGACATATTTTGCTTTTTAAAATCTCCCTAAGAAGATTTCCTCCGCATCTCATGATCCGATTTTGTATATTTACAAGCCGACAAAAATTTAAAAAGCAAACCCACTAGACTATTTCGAATATTTACGGAGGCGGCGTTCATATCGAGAAGATTAACAACATACGAATATATTTTATATTTAAAAACGACTCACAAACTAATAACAAAAATTTATTGACGCCATTTCAGAGACTTAAATAAATAATACCCTTCGTATACTATGTATAATAAACTTACAATTATATAAAAAACAACAAACTTTAATTAAAATCTGTACTTCTATATCTGCAATTAGTGTATTTCTTTATAACTGACGCCCCTGATTAGAATGCTGGTTGTAGAAGAAGCATGTCAAATGTGTAAACAGAGATATTCAAGCCTCAAAACACTGTGCCTATCCCGTAAGGGATCGGGCGTGTCGATAGAATAATATCAATCATCATATCAAAATCAAACAATAACAAGACACGTGTCGCGTCAGATCCGCTCAAGTTTTATACCCGTGTGTTCTCGCTCCGAGGGGGGCATTCATCGGAGCGCAACGCGTCTGCGGCCCTCTGTTTACCCGATCCACAATAACTCTTTGTATGACTAACTTTTCACATTGTACCCTTATTGGTATCAAACTGAGAAACATTTGGATTTTCACCACTATTCTCCCTGGCATTAGCGTTTTAGTTCAATATCAGAATTCAATTCTACTGCTAAATGTTCTACTATTAAACGGTTTATAGTCTTCGCCGTGACCTCGCTGTAATCGACGGGAGCTCATAAAGAAGGACCTCATATAGGTTCAAAACTAGTCAATAAAGTGAACCCGAAAAAACATACGTGAGTTAAGCCGTCGTATGTTTAATCAAGCATTCAATTCATTACATGTATTTTCCGAAGAGTCCAATTTCTATAGACCAGTTCGAGGTTGATTGTAAATATCTACTGGGAACGAGGAATAGTTGTTCCCTTCTCGTTTGCTAGTCTCTTCGCTTAAAAGTCATCCATTCGTATCTTAGAATACTGAATAAAAACAAAGACAACAATCAGACATGTGAAAAATTTATAGTTGTGCACGTACATAGTATATCTGAAACCTTCGCAAACTCCCGGACGTTCATTTTAAGTTACGCATCAACAAAAATAAAACCAACATCATTGACTATAGTTTTTTCTTACAGTCGAGCCTATGTTATACAGTTTTTGTCATAAGAGACTATAAGGCACCCGGTTGATTAAAAGAGATACGTACTTCAAATATTCTGTTCATACTTAACACGACACTAAAGTACATTCCTCTAAGCATCACGAAAATAATAACAGTATTCATTCTATTTATAATGATGTACAATAATGCAACAGCTGATTTCCGCTCAGGTATCCAGTAGCGAGCAGATACCTTAGTATTAATGACGAGGATTGTGTTACAAAGTATAGAGGATACTGCACGTTTTACGTCACAGTTTTATAGTTGTTTATTGTAATAATATGTCTATTGGTTTATTGTTCCTCTGTTGGAAGTAAGTCTCTTCTCAGAATGTGACCGAGCAAGCGCTGAAATGCGTATTGTCATACACTTTAAATAATAATATAGACTATAGAGAGTAGGTCTTAGGTATGCAGGCTGTCTCGTGTTCGATTTATTGACTATTTCGGCAATCAATATTTAATCGTGTTAATTTAAAATTCAATTGGAACTCTTCTACAGAATATATTTAAAAATTTTCTTACGTTGTAAAGGAAAATCAACGTACCACAAATTTTCGTAGGTAAGCAGTAGTTTACTGAGCATTGAGGGATCGTGTTACGCTGTTTTACATTTATGTGAAACTAGCTGTAACATTCTGATATTCAATAAATATCAGAACACATAAAACTCAATCTTGTAACTCTTCCATTGTACATTTTAAAACGAATCAGTTGAGAAGTAAGAGATTCTCATATCTCCAATAGTTTTAGTATCATTTTTATCGACGAGGTTTTGTTACACAAATAGATTGTGATAAGTGATAGCGGTGGGGCGTATAAATAAAAGATCGCCATTACACAATGTCAGTGCGGACTTCTTAAATAAAATTATATATAAAACAATAAATTAACTCTTCGGCGTCAAAAAATTTGTTTTTAAGTAAGATGACAATTCACTAATAAGAATGTAACGAATGTAACCGTGTACTTACTATGACTGAAAACTAGACGTTATAGATATTCATATACAACGTTACATTTGGATAATATTTGACTACAAAAATCAGTAAGAGTTTTAAAGTTATTATTATTCATAAATAACTACTTCAAGTTAAGCTTAACCCATTTCCTCTACAGAACGTACATCATCTACATTAATGTATATCATAACTGTGTACAATCGGGGATAATTCATATTTCTATTAGTACTAGTACTAGTACTACATTACAGTATTAGTCGTACCAGTACAAAGGACACATAGACAATTGTGAAGGATACAATAGACGCATCATTCTCTGCTCGTTGTTCGACAATTACTCGCAAACGCGCCATTCAATACTTTTCCGACGCAAATGAGAATAAGAGAAAGGCAAGCTTGCTTGACGACTCATTGTGAGCTCTTAAATAACTGCTAAAATAAGCGCATGAAGATCCCTTTTGCTTTGTCGTTAAAAGATATAAACGTTAGCTTTTACACGGCAAATGGTTGAAAATGTTGCATTGCTCTGTAACATCTTTTGTTGTTGCTGTATCTGATGGCCAAGCTTCTTTTATGCATGTCGAATTTAAACGAATTCTTTCTTAATGGTAGAATTTTCTGTACAAGTTTAAACAGTGGCAGTAACACCGTTACGGTGTATATGTCGGTCGGTGGGTCAGTCAGGCATATTTTCTAATTGTCACTGATATCTACTAATTGAGATTGAATACAGATGTCAGAAACGAATAAGATGCATACAATTTAACATCAGATGACCGGCGCGCACGTTTCGTATTTGTACAAGATGCAAAATAAAGAATTCTATTTAAAGCATAAGTGCCAATAGCGCTGTTGAATGGAAAGTGCCCTCGCTCCATCTACGTTCTCAGAATACAGCTTCAACTTTGTTTATTTCAGTTTGTTTGCACTTGTTCATTGGTTGCAGTGGCCGCCTCTGTATGGGTGTTTTCTGAACTAGTAAATCATATCAAGCTACTTTTGTGTACTGAGAAAAGTTATTCTTGCTTATTTTGTATTGCTTTTATGTGTTACTGAGCCAATAATACGCCATATAGATGTGGCCTCGACAAACTAAACACATTCAATTTATAAACAATCTCGACACAAATTGATAAGACACGGTATCACAATTTTCGCTCAATTGGACACTTGAGAAGCGAGACGGATTATTTATCGAAGGCATTTCCATCTCAGTAAGTAAAAGCCGGCCTTTGGCTTATCATGGTCGAAATAATTATTGCCGATGCGAGTTCTCCGTCAATCTTTATTAGCTAACCAATATAATCGATTGGTTAGATTAACGCAGATCTCTCCGAGCGTTACGCTCGATTTGTGTAAATTGAGCTATTGATTAGATTCCTTCTTCTCTGGACCGCTACTTAATCAACTAGTGTGATGTATGATGTTCTCCATTCAATTATTGGCTATAGGAAAGAGCCCTGAAACAGGGTATATTCGTTATTTAGTGTTGTGCTTCGCGTGTGTGTATCTTGTTTTCTTACTAAATTAGCTTTAAGTCTCTAGATAATAAATTGGGTTAGTAAGTACATTTTGATTACAGAGTAAAAATTTATTCGATCGAATAATAGTCTTTGCACATTCTGGATTCAATATATCAAGTTAAAAAGCAGTGAAATCAAAAGGGCAAAAGAAGCGTATAAAAATGATTGTCGCCTTTAAACGTTGAACATCCAAGGCCAGACGTAAAACGTTTCACCCGAGTCTTGAGAAAACTTTCTTTTTAGCACATTTTTCGCAGTCTTCTACAAAGTTTGGGTACAAAGAGATGATTGATAAGTTAAGCGGCGGACTGAATGAGAGATCTACTAATAATAACATTGTCGGACTCCATTGTCCGTCGGGTTGACCCAATTACGGCGCGAACGCCACACTGGTGCAAAATTTTTCGATCTGTGTACGGAAATTAAATTTTCTGAATACTCGCCCGGCCCGGTATGGAGAGCGACAGAGTGGCGCGACCGTTCCGAATTGACCTGTAATGTTCGATGAATATTTTAATATTTTTCGAGTGTCCATTTCGTTCGGTTTTAAAGTCGCAATCCGTGTTCATTTTCGCTCGACCTTGCACTAATAATTTGTACGCTATTTCTGTGTCCAATTATTGTCGATCAAAAATATTTTTTATTTTTCTTTTATCGAAATATTAAATTCTTTAAACATGTAACTAATAAAGTTTATTCATTAAAATGTATGCGTTTAATTCCAAACGGTCGAAAAAGAAAGAAAAATAATTTATTCAATAGGATTAAAAACATTCGCACAAGTACATATAATATAACTAAATAGATAATGTATATGTATGTCTGTGGATAAACCTTTCTTTCTAATTATTTTTAGTGTGAACAGTAATGACTATATAATTGTATCTACTTGGAATAGGTTGGTTATCCATAAACAACCAACGCTGGTCTTCCTGACTACTGCCTTGATAAGTAATAAAAAAATATGAACATATTACAATTGTTGAAATCACTTAATCATATTACCCACATGCTTAATGACCGCGTTCTATCTAAATAAGTCATTTCAGATTTAACGACTTCTGTTACACAAAAAGCCGTAAGTATTATTAATAAGCGACCAAGTTAGAATAGTCTATAACAAGAATATAGAATATTATTACAAATACATGGCACATTTTTAAGCACGTAGTTAATAGACCCCCTCATATTATAAATTGGAGAAGAGAAATTCCGTAGTCAGCGACCTTATTCCAGCTATCGTCCTAAGCTGGTATGCAATGGATGGGGTAGGATTTTCTCAATTCATTTGTTATTTCGGGAAGACCGAGTGATCACTCCGCGAGGGATGTACAGACCCTCCGGCCATTGTGTTTTTTTTCGACGCTGACTATGCGTTTCCACGAAAACGTTCCGAATCTTTTGTAAGCTTGATACTCTATGGGATACCCCGCAGATGGCGCGACACAACTTGTATAAAATATGTAGATGAAACTGATGCTATTTTCTAACGGTCTTTCAGCACAAAATTAATATTTTTAGCATATTTCTATATTAATCACCTTTTAAAAATTGTCAATAGCCTATCCAGAACAATATTAAATGTTAATTATACCTTCAGTTACTTTCAATCTAACCTGTTTTGATGAGGTGTAATATACAATTTCAAAAATATCCTTCTCAACATAACTGAAATACCAGTCATACCTAATGTTAGTAAGTACGTGTAATCACCTTACAAGATAGAACTAAAATTCTAAAAGATTTTTTTATATTTCAAGTATAGAACAGCCTAAAGAAAAAACTGATCGCATAATTTAACCAAGAATGTGCGATCTCCATGTCTGAGTCACTCGCCGATCTTTAGGCAGACGCAAACTAAGCTGAGCGCACTTGAGTGCGAACCGAAGCGTTGTCTCGACGCGTCATACTCCCCTCTATCCTTCCGCTGGAGTGTCTATCTATGCATCGTTCAACAGAAATTATACGATGTGTCTGGCTAAATTATATAATGTGTCTAGAAAAATTTCACTCGTCAAAATTACCTAGGCGGAGATCGTACAAAAATATTAACATTTTATTAAGTAGATATAATATCTACATATAAAACGCAAAAATATTTTTACGATAATTAGTACGAGAGTTTCAAGTTTCGAATTCGACATTGAAAGCCTTATAAAAAGTCCATTATACAGATCATTAAATTTAAAAGTTACGTGAACAGATTTTTAAGAGGAAATTGATTAGCACGCACTTGCTGGGCGTCGGTGCCACTCGTCGATATTTAGGCAAAAGTTGAGCGCCTTTTAGGAGACGTACCGTTGCGTTGCCTCGACGTGCCAGTCTCCCCCTCAGTAGTTAACGTGCATTTATGTTAAGTGTATCTACAGTACACACATACGTGGCATATGATGCGACTGGCGAAATATCGCTCGTCAGCTATTTATGAAGTGCAAATGTCTATAGAGACTCACATATTGTTGTGTATGACGATTTAAACGAGTTCGATTGATACATGAAATGATGACAATCGTTGTTCAGCTAATTTTAATATGTTTATTTAATTGGGTTCAGTGGTAGACTTACCATACATATGTATATTTATGTATATGTACATGCAGCAGCTTTCATTTTCAGTATTGATCATACCTGTAAAAAAAAATACAATTATAATAAAACTCGTGAACCATAGTTAAAGTTCTGCAATTTAATATGTTATATCTCAATTACTTCTTAACAAAGTCAAGATCAGAATAATCAGGGATTCAAAAAAGTAACGCGCGAACGATGCGACGTAACAAACTTAACATCATGCCTGTAATCCCCGAAGGAGCAGGCAGAGGAGTGTAGTACACTCGAATAATGTACCAGTTACATTTAAGTCCCATGGAAATGATGGTAAGCCTATTACCACACATCGGTAACAAATCTAGACTCTGAGTCACTACAAGAAATTCTAAATTAGTCAAATTCCAATAGTACCTGACCTGGGATTTGAACCCAGAACCTCCCGATGCGCTTAATACCACTCGACCTTCACCTAATATAAGGTACTCAGCCTAGAAGACCTGGATATCTAAAGGTAGGTAAAGTATGCAACTTAATAATAATGAATGTTTTAAATGGAAGTACTTTGTATTGTAATATTGTGTAGAACGTAATTACCCACAGTCGCGCTCCATGTTAGATATCTATTTCACACGTATGACGTTAATAAAATTAAAAGCCACAGACGTATTGTTCAAATGATAAGACCATATTAAATGTCAAAACTCAAAATGCTAAGATATACTATATACTCGAACATACGTTAATACTAGAGGCAACATAAATTATACTACATAAAAAAAATTGTCGCTGAACGCCCGCGGTGAAACACTCAGTGGAACTACACGTTTCACTTACACCACACTTGCTCGCTACCAGAAACGTGATTAAATTACCATAAGCAAATTAATGCATAACTAAGTTAAACACACTTAAACGAAGTGAAACCTCATCAATACGGAGCTTAGCGGAAGCTTGACGGGGCCACGTGATAACTCTTACGTGCCAACAGTACGCCTTCACTAGAGTTAGCGGGAGCTTATCAGTTTGTTTTTCGATACTGACTAAAAAACGTAACATTTGAAAGACTACGACCACCATTAGACCTTGCATGAGTGGTTTATGTAATACGCCAAAATTATTTGGGTTTGATACCCACTTGGATAGATGAAAAAAAGACGATTCAAAATATATATGTATAATATAATACATATGGCATTACTGTGGCTTTCAGCAAACATCTCTTCGTCTCCGTAGAAATCATTTTATAAAAATATCAATTTTGGGCTTAATATTAAATTGCTAGTTCTATCAAACCTAGTGGTAAAATTATCAATAACTATAAATTTACCGTTAAGCAAAAACAGTAAGTCAACACATAGTTATAAGGTTATTGCAACGTATTGGAAGCCAACGGCCCGTATTAGCCATAGTTAGTTCTATTAACTGTGGTCCAGCGACAAGTGCAAGTGCAATTGTTCTGTTAGGGCCAGCACAAGCAATGCGGGGCACGGGCAAATAGGACGGATGACCGTAATTAAGATCCACACTCAAGTTATTTGAGGGAAGCACACACAGTTGACAGTTGCCAATAGTTAGGCAAGTCAGGACCAGTGTTGTGCAAATTCCTAAAATGTTTATGGGTTTAGAGTCTACACAAAAATAAGATGTTTTTGAGTACTTTTAATTGAATTTAAACGGTTTTTCGAGGAGAGTTGGACATTTTAATAGATCCGTTTAATCACCGTTGCAATCAATTTGTATTGTTTTGTTTTGTTATCGTTTTTAGATGTTTCCATTTTTAATCGAAACAAATTAGACATCGATCTAGGAACAATAACAAACAAATAGTGTTACGAGAACAAAATAACAAAAACCTAAGAAATATCTCTTTCATTTTCCGGTAATTTATTCCACGACATTCCGAGTAACTGAAGCCACCTATTACAAGTTCCAAATTGAAACACACGAAAGACAGGGCAGTACACAAATTTCTGAACAAAGTAAATAAAACTGCCGCAGAAGTACGTAATTATCGATACTCGCCGAAAACCCTTCCAGGAATTGTGAATCTTGTTAAGTAAAGTTCCCTTTAAACTTTGGAATGTATATAGGTCAGAATTTTGAGGTGAAACCCAAAACGTTGGAAACTTGATATCCAAATTGATAAAAGATACTGTTTTCAAATCTTCCTAAACTTTTTCTACATTTCCTCCCTTTAGTTGCCTCAATTTGTCACGACAATTTAGTTTGTAAATAAAGAACAGTCGAAAGGGCCGCGCCCAAATATTTAGCGAGTGAAATGAAATAACACGGCCGCAAAAACCAAAAGACTATTGAAAGAAACGAAACGAGAGTTAAGTTTGCATTATTCATACATATGTATGTGTGTATGTCTAGGGCTATAATTACATGTTATATTTGTGGAAGAATAATATATTTCAATCAGTGTACTAGGTTATCGAGTACTCTCGAAATCAGTCATTAACCTTCCGACCACATAATAAGTTATTCATGTAATATCTTTTCTTATTTAAGCCAAGCATACCATGCTTCCCGATAGGATGAGATGTCCTTAAGACCGCTAAAAGATACTACAACAACGGTTTTTACTAAGTTCCTTGTTATATCTTAAAATTAATAAGCAAATTAGAATTTGTCACATGTTCAAAATAAATTTACAAATATTTTATTGAAATTAAAATCCATCATTTATACTATTTAGTATCAGGAAACTGTGCATTAAAGTGACAACAAGTACTGACTAGCACCTCGTTCGCACTTAGCATCGAAAAAATATCCGAATGAAAGAAATGAGCGAGCGAGCTCAACGTTTATTAAACGTTTTTCCATCACGGACGCTCCCGTCATGTGCCCAACAGCTGCCGCGCCCGATTTTTTACCAAGTTCAACTTTTGACCCCACTCCGCTGCGATCATTCATGTGGGAATTGCTTTTTATAGGAAACTCCCGAAGCAATTTGAAACCTAATGATTAAAGCATACGACGCGGTTTCGTTTGGGTCACATCTTCCTGTTTTAAGTGGGTGCGTGGATTATGGCCCGAAATTAATTGGTCAATTTTTTTCACTAAATTAAAGTTTAGTTATTTGAATTGCTACACAGGTTTCATAGGCGCAAGAAAACCGCAGTTACATTGCTATATTTCAATATTATGCTTTGGCTTAAAA
>DWMF01000154.1:0-18045 GCA_018244815.1 Parelbella polyzona | reverse complement strand
CGGTAACGCCCTTGTTCTGCGCGGATTATCACGTAAATTGATGACATACGTATTATTAAATTATCTAAAAATTAATCTTTATATTGTTAGTTTTCACAAAAAGAAACAGTCGTTATTACATCATCACACCAGATCTCCTACGAGGTAGGTGGAGAGCACCGAGCGCAAAATACGTCTAACCTTATAGACAAATTCAATTTTTTTTGGTCTCGAAGACTTCTGATTCTCTCATCGGACAGTGTCTGACCTATTTGATCCAGTTACGTGTAGGTCATGGTTTCCCTTGGAACCTGCATTAATCTTCATTCACATTGTATATTTGGTTTATAATCCCTCCTGTATCACGGAACTTTAAAGTCACAAGAACACCTAATCATGTTTATGTCATATAAATTTTTAACATTTATCTTAAGTAAGTTTTGCGGCCTAAACTTTCCCAATGTCAAGGTTAATTTAATACATCTAACCAACAAACAAAATCTCGAATTACCGATCAGTTGACATTAACTCTGATGTAATCTAATGCTACAGCTCCGCTCGTGCAACCGCTTTTTTAATAGCGAGATAAATATACATTGTTCGCACTAGTCTGTAAGCAACATTACGCAAATTACGTTTTAAAACAAAATGAATAAAGTAAAGATTTGTTAACCGCTTTTTATCTATGTACCTACTTAAATCTTCACAAATTATGAAATTCACGGGAGTGGCACAGGAGCATAATAAATATAATTTATGCAAAAGTTTGTAATCTATATCTGTCTTCATCAATGTATATTTTTGATCCAAAATCAGAAGGAACCAATTTGTGTTGTGATAACTTTTGGGGATGATTTTCAAAAGAGAATCAAATTTGCGTTCATGTAGCTAACCGCAGTTAGTATATTTTTTTGTATAGTATTTGGAATGTGGGAGAGTAACAGTTCCCTGCCTTCCCGTTCGGGGATTACAAGCGAGATGTTACGTTTTTCTATATTTTTTTAGTAGCTTCCTAAACTATTGTGGAAGCAACAGACTAACGATTACTGATAGTTCTTTGATAATAATAAGCGTAACAGTTTCCTCAAAGTACTCCCCAGAGTAAGGAGCATCTTCTGAAGTTTGTCACCAACAGTACCAGCCAAATAGTGCTGCGCCGAGCGTAACTTAATTTTTCAGATAACTTGCAATCTGCAAGCGCCTCAGGGCTACCAGCAGTTTATACCAGCAATTAACAGCTTAAATCGCCTCTAAAAATTTCTCGTAACGTCCATTTGTTTTTGACTGTTATAAAAAAACTATAATTATATGCACTTATTATTTTAACTGTTACAAAACCAACATTATATTTTGAACGAAATTTTGCACCATTCTGCTTTTACGCCAATGATATGCGACGAGGGGAAAATTACAGATTTTTTTCAAATACCGTGATTCCAGATTTTCCCTATCGATATTGTAATTTACTCACGGACATTTCCATCTAACTATCAGCTTGAAGCCCACTGTTGGATATAGGCTCTCCTTAAACGGTTGCTTATTGAATTCGGTAGTTCCATTTTTGTGAATGTATGCAATATCGTACATTACATTTTGCCGCATGCGGTGGGGATTATAAGCAAAACTCCAAAAAAAATTTGGCTTGTTTAGTTATCGTAATAAAAATTGTGACTCTTTTGTGTGGTGTGCCAAGATATTACAGATTTGCCATAAAATGTATAACTTTGAAAAAAAAATTATTACAAATCTTACGTTAGTGTTTTGTAGCTTACTAACGAACTAGTTTAAATGAACGATCTCAAAGACGAACTACGGGAGCTAGCTCAGCGATTCTAATTTGTAAATGCTTAATTTTGGCTCAACTGATAGTTGGCGAAATTTAACGCTATTTGTATGGAGGGTGCTGTATTCGCAGATTGTTTGTGGAAAAATTAACACAACATTGCATTTTATTAAATTACTTCTGTGTCACAGTTCAGCATTTTTTCAAATTTATGTACTGTAATACCTACGGGTCATATATGTACCTACCTTATTATGAAATACATGACGGGAGTCCAATCAGAAAGAACCTTGGACAGGTTCGAAACTAGCGGAACCTTCAGGAAAGACGTACATATATGAGATACACCGATAGACAATTTAGATATTTACACAAATACTGATTGATATATGAAAAGATATTTGTACAAAGTTGTCTATTGACAAGAAAATTGACTATTGTCTATGCTCACGAAAATTGACATATTGACGTACAAAGTGACACCAAGGTTACGGCGCTGTTGGTATTAAGTTCATATTGACGCGTCTTCAGCTTTTTAAGAGGAAATGAATACTGACAACCGTGGTTAGTTTTGTTGTAGACATCTTTCTTATACTATACAGATTCTCCGAATGTGATTATCGCAATAAATGACAAAGAGAACAAAATCCAATCTTATTTTTTCTTTTTCAATGAAGGACAAAAAATGTAAATATGCGTTAGACAAATAAAATAGGAATTAAATACACAATGACATTGAAATGTCGTTATAATTTAAAATTAGATTTAGAATTTTGCACGATGTACTGGTATATTGTAGTTTGCTTGAAATGGTCCATTTATTATTTTCATTTTGATTTAACCAACTTCGAGTTATTTGAAATTCGAATTTCTTTTTTTTAGCACTATTTTTAAATTATTATGTACGGCTAGACGATCTGCTCGTGACATTGCCCCGCGAGTTGCTCCGAACCGCGCTAAACCATAAATTACACCGGCCTCATAATCTACTTTACGTAATTATTCCCACAATATCCTCATTTATATCGCTATCTTGCAGTTACTCATCATTATAATCCGTTCCGACGCTCGATGACTCAGTACCATCCGACCAGTTGAGAATAGCATGGACCGCGTCGACAAACAAAAATTATGAAACGTAGAAAATATGACACAATGGTATCGTTTCTCAAGTTCATAAAGATACCAAAAAAAGTACACCAGCGGGCCCTGTGACCATGACAGCGCTGTGAACACTGCCAAACAAAAAAGTGCCTTACGAACAACGAAATATAAACGTTAATTAAACATTGAAACTGAAACTCTGGTGCTCCGATACAATAATAGGGTTACGTCGGAAATAATGTTAGGGAATGTAATGGGACAAAAAGTGTGTGCGCCGGGATCGAAACGTTTAAGATGTTAGACGTTTTCCGCGGTTTAAAGAATCTCATAAAGGTGAACTATATACAAATCGATTCACCGGTGTTCAGATTACATTACTCGATTACGGTCATACTGTTGATGTCGTTCAGTTTGATCGTTACCACGAGACAGTACGTAGGGAACCCGATAGACTGCATCCACACCAAGGACATTCCAGAGGACGTTTTGAATACGTACTGCTGGATACACTCCACCTACACTCTAAAGAGCTTCTTCAACAAGAAGGTGGGCGTGGAGGTGCCGTACCCCGGCATCGGGAACAGCCGCGAGAAAGGGAAAGAAGACATGTCCGACCGAAAGATTTACAAGTACTACCAATGGGTGTGCTTTTGCCTATTCTTTCAGGTGAGTACTAGTTATAATCTTGTATAGCCTAGATTATTGCACGGTTCCCGTTGGGTGACAATCGTTAAGCTTCGTCGGAGGCTTTAAAGGCCTACGAAGCACAGAAACGGTCATGGTATCTACTACCACATGCTACTAGCGATCATTTTTATTGCTGATCAAGTCAAGCGTTGATTAACTTAACAGGTCGCTTATAATCTGCAAGCAGAATTTAAATTCCTCCAACAATTATAAATTATATCCTTGTTATATTTCTTTATAAAAAAATAAACCGAACTTATTAAAAGTAATTCTTTTTTCAAAATATAAAATAAATTTAACCTTTGCCAATATGCATTACAAGTTCCAAATTTAAAATAGGTGCTGTTATTAATGTCAGTGTTACCATCTGAAAAAGGCGCGCGAGTGTATATATGTGGCAACACCGTCCGTTAACGCATACACGGCTAACTAAAACAAAGGCCCAATATTAGATTTGTGTTTACAACGCGACCCGTTTCACAATTTTTATTATCTGTGCTAGCTTTAATGATCCGTTAAACTCATGTTAATCTGGGTCGTTAATCAAAACGGATTCCAGAATTTTCTGGAAGGTAATGAAAATATTTCGTTAGGTGTAATTTTGGTTTACATACATACGTATTTCCATTGCTTATCTGTTCCGTTGTGATTGTCTGTTGTTACAGTGAACCCACAACAAAACTTCTGTTGTTAGAAGTAATAAACAGGAAAATTTTTGTTGCTACAGTAAACAAATTAAGCCAGTTATGACTGTATGGTGTAAAATTAACCATTCAGTTTTGTTGACCACCGTCTAGTAATTCATTGTCAATATTTACCTCCTTAAATGTCTATTTGATGATTTTTCACCTGTAACTTAATGTGCAACGCAACTGTAATGCATGTCACTATATATAAAATAGTAACGTCTGTCACGGTTGTATGTTTTTTCAATTTACTTCAACTAAAACATATTGAATATTTGAGCTCAAAAGTAGAACATATTATCTTTATAAAACATATATAATAATCAGTGGGCATATACATTATAAAAATGTGTACGTTCGTTTCTAGTAACAATCCTTTAAAAAACCTTCAATCCTAATAATTAAAACTAAGAATATTCATATCAAAGTCATTTACGAAAAGAATGGCATGGCAATGGCAGAAAAATCTGAGTGGGAGGGTCTGATCCCATAAAAAAATAGTAATATAAATAGCACTTTAATAAAATTGTTAATTAAAAATTCAAAATATTATTGAAAATAATCATCACACTGTTTTAGTCATCATTCGTTCTATTTTTTGGGTCTATGTAAAAATAATAGAACATAGTTTTTATTAGTAAACCGTAGACGTATTAGGTAGAAAAATGCCTATATCATACCAACAGAGCTCAGATTGTCCACTTATTAGATTTTATCACTATTCGTTCACCGTTACAGCCACAGACGCTTTACGAACAAGTATTACAAACTTAGTTTCGCTGTACAGTATTGAGGATAAATAGTCTACTTGTCTTTGTTTTAATTATTAAATTTGTTGGCTATCTCAATAAAAATTCAAAAGTGCCCGCACCAATAGCCGATTATCACGTTACTTAGCTGAAAAACTTAAGGAAGCACAAGAAAGAGAGCACAGAATCTTTTAATGCGACGTTGAGAATATTAACTGGAAGCATAAAGTTCGCTAGTTGAATTTGGGTACCATTGTTCTTATTTGGGGGCGCACAGGAAGGCGCGACTCTATGCAAATTGTCACAACATGCTAATATCCTGAACATTTTGCTGAATTAAGCCACATTTCCAGCAACACGATTTTTTCACAATAACTTTTCTAGACAATAATAAAATCACATTCAAATTTCTTCACAACAACAAAAAATAAGTCTAGACGAGTAGTTGCAAACCCGAATGCTAATCTAAAGGCCCTGGGTTTGAATCCCGGCTCGGGCGTTATTGAATTTTATAACTTTGATTTTCTAATAGAAATTTCTATTAGTGACTTGGAATCTGGGTCTATGCCCGGTGATTGGCAATAGACTCACCATCTATTCCATGGGCCGTAAAGCGTAACTGCTGAAACGGAAAATGGAAAATTTGCAAAAAATTGAAAATTTGGTTGGAAATGTACTAACACTCCTCTGCCTACCCCTTCGGGGATTATAAGCGTGGTATTACGTTTAAATTTAAATTGCAAATTTAAAGTGCACGTTCACAAAACATTCATTGTTAATATAAATCATCTCATTCCAACCGTTATAAAAACCGTGATCCTTTTATCATTAGCTGTCTTAGTTATCCCATTTAATGAACCTGATTGCTGCGACTGAGTTTAAAATTATGTTTAGAAATTAATTAGAGTAGTTTATCTATAGAATGGTCTCTACAGCACAGATTCTGCTTAATATGGAAGCGGAGTGCATGGATATTGTTCCAAGATATTATATCCATATTTATTTCTAATTATTGAAATAAACTCGTATAAAAATACATGAATAGAAGATCGATCATTATACTAAGCTGCGCTGTTAGAAATACATAAAACTCCTGTAATCTCCCACCTTACCTCTATTTATGCGAAGAACACATTGGCCGATACTTAATTAGTTTATTTTACGATCGCTGTAGGTACGTTGGTTTGAGTGTTTTTAGCTTGAGTTTGTTGGTTTTTACACATACAATAGTTTCTACGGTGAAAATAATCATTGTTTATTATTCCTTACCTTTATTAATTACCTTAAAGTATATTCATGTAGGTGACTTTTTTATACAACTAAATGCGCCTACGTGTTATATGACAACAATCGTCATACTCGTATTAGTTTCTAGAATCTTCGTATATAATGGATGTCTTTATTTTGTTATCACCGAAGCATTATTATTAGACTCGAGCCTCCTTGAATAATGAGAAGAGTTAGGGCCGTATTTTAGTCTGGTTAAAAGTCTGTGAAGAAACGCAAAATCGCAGCAAGGGAAGCTCTCCCCGCGCTACCATAAGACGTGTACGAGTATAAAACGTAGCAAACGGAGCTTGAGCTCTATCCGCTTAATATCGACTGCTTAGCATTCGACGGACGGTCGCCACCAGTCGACCCAATTTCGTTTTATTAACTCCTTTAATGGACATACCCTTGTTTTTAGTTTCACTCAGCGTGGCTACATTGTTGTAGCGAATCGTCAAAGCGTTCAATATTATATTTGCGTAAATTAGCACTTTTGTGCTAACTAATGTTTTACTATAAGAAATAGTAAGGCATTATTTCCAGTCAGAATCCTGATTTTTTTTAAATATTATTAACTATAGCTTTTAAAAGTTCATACCGCAGATTACTAGGCTTTGTTTTCTGACAGCTTTTCTCATATACATATAACCAGTAGTTCCTAGATATATGTTCTATGTCGTTGCCACCATCTCTGACGGTTGTGCCCGTGCTGGAAAGCTTTGCTTTGGTGGAAAGCTTTGCTTTGCTGGAAAGCTTTGCTTTGCTAGAGCAGAGAATGAGCTGCTTCCACGATTCACTATCATCAGCTACGAAAAGAGGAAACCACAGCATTACCTATGTCTCCCAAGGAACCCGTAATACCCGCGGATGTACACATAGTATTACAATATATATTTAATATATAAGAGACAATCTAACATTTTATTAACCCTATTACCTCTATCAAACCCTATAGACTCTACCAGATATATTATAGAAGTTGATGATTATATTGCTAACGAAATATATCCGTACAGCAAACGAAATATTTGGGGCTACGTATTAAAAAATGAGAATTGAAGAATGTAATAAAGCAGTTGGCTCTACGCAATTAAAATCCGAATTCGTTCGTTGAATCAGAAACTGTGCTGCAATTAGCAAGAGCTGCGCCCCGTTTGCGCAGCTAATTCGCACGTACATACACACGTGTGTCTGTGAACACACAAACACACAAATATATGTAAGTACATCTCTTCGTATTTTTGTTCTGATAGGAAAAAAATCAATACTTAGGTACATTTAAAGTTGCTCAAATTAAATGATTTGAAAAAAGGCACATCTCGCCTGTAATCCTTAAAAGCATAGCAAGGGAAATTGTCACGCCTATTTTTCATATGAGCAGACAGAGATTTTGTATTTCCACTTGCTACAGTCTTGGCAGACTTTTTCCTTAAGCTATTTCAAGCCTAAAGATTTAGCTACATCAAGCTTGAGTGCTACATTGAGCTTGAACACTTCGCTACATGGAGCCTGAACACATCGCTATATTGAGCTTGAATACACCGCGATTAGGCATCTGAGTATAAAGCTACATCGAGTCTGAATATCACGCTGTGTCAGGAATGAATATATCGTTATGTTGAGTTTAAATATATTGCTATGTTGAGCCTTAATAACACCATGTTGAGATTGAATATATCACTAATTTGTTGAATTTGTTGATTGTGTCACTGTTTCTTAAATAATAATTAACGGATTATAGCAGTTTTCAGGGGAGACTAAATATTAAAAATATATATGACGTGTGATGTTCGAACAATAGTATGACCTATGTTCCACATAGATGTGGTTGTGATATTAAATATTCAATGTGAAAGTAAACTATACTTTCTTTAATAAAGAAAAATTAACAATTTAAAGAGAATTGATAATGACGCTATCGCTGAGGTTCTGTTTGGGCGGTGGCCCTTTGGGCGGCGAGGATCGTGTTCAAGTGGGCACAAGAACCGCACTTGCTAATTCCTTTTAATTAGCTATTTTTGGAAATCTCTACATCTAAGGATGTTATATTCATTTTATACACTAAGCTGAATAATACGAGGTCATAGGCCCTTATGGAAAGTTTCATCGTCACAAAAGTTTTCTGAATTGCATTTGGGAATGCAATCGCCCGTACGAATCACCCTTTCCTTTCTACAAGCAGAGGCTACCCGTAACACAATGTACACCAATTGTTATATTAATGCAATATAGAGCAGGTTAGCCTTTGACTGCGATTCCACCCCATGGAAAATTCAGATGCTAATGTATATGCGTGTTTAGAAAATGTCTATTGATCCTTGTCTTGAAGAGAGCTAGGTCGTATGAATTCGCCAAACACACACATAACGTCAAAATTCACTGTACGGGGTAGATCTATTGCTAGTAATACTCAAAATGATTCTTTTTTCAAACTCATAGACAGCAGGCGATGGGATTTCATAGTACATAATAAAAAAAAATAAGTTTTAAAATTTTCTCTGTACTACAGGTGTACCTATGTTGCATTGAAGTTAAGTTTAAAAGTCCTCTACACTTTATAGGACGAGACAGAATCCGAAAGTATGTTAACAATCATATACTCGCTCCAGATTTTAAGCTTAACTCTGTTACGTGTCTCTTACGCTCGGCGTTTTGTTTTGAAACGCTCGAGTTTCTCATGCGTTATAAAAATGTATGTAGATTCAACCGTAAATGATTCAGTATTGTAGAGCAATACATTCATCTGAATTTATTTGCTTAAACATTTTATCACGACTATTTTCCATAGAGGTTGGCTACCTAATAGTCTCTGTCGACCTCAATAGACTTACTTCCTGCCTACCTCTGGAGCCTTTGCTCCTAGAAATCTTCAAGGATTTAAATCAATAAGGATTTCTAGTCTTTTACATGGAACATAATATGTACGGTAACTAGTGAAAAATAAAAAAATCTACACTGGCAGCTGTGCCTGCTATCTCGGGGAAATACATCGTTATCCATTTCCCCGATTTAGCAAACAATTTAATCTTTACAATTTGTTTTAAATTTTCAGGCATAACAAAAGACAACTTCTTAACAATCCCTAATCTAAAACTCTGAACACGCCACTTAATTTATAAAGGAAGTCGCACCGCTTGGCATTATTAATCATCAGTTACATCCAGCACTAACCGGGATTAGAACCTTGGTCCCTCGGGCGCAGTGCGCGCGCTCCCGGCAAATTGGCTTCAGAGAACAATGGACATCTGATAGGGCGCCGATTAATATCAGAATGTGCTACACTTTGATGTAATGTTATAACACTGTCGTAATATGTATAGTCGTGATACGATGAATCAGGTCTATAGTTTCATACCTGGTATCAGCAAAATGTACATTTAGCCAACGTGAAAGCCATAAGAAATGTGACTGGCCCACTTGGTTCACTGGTTAGTGGGCCGGACTTCTACGCCGAGGGTGGTGGGTTCGATTTTTGTCCAGAATCAATATTTGTGTGACGAGCACAAGTATTTGTTTTGTATCTAGACATGAAGCATTTATATAGTTATATACATATTTATATGTAGTTAATCAGATGTCTGGTTGAAGTCGTATACTACGAGTTGTCTTGAAGCTTGCTTTGGGATCTGATGGCAGTGTGTGGAAATATCCCAAGAAATTATTAGTAGATTGCTGCGTTGGTCAAGTGGTTGCAAGCGGGACCGCCGATCGGGAGGACCTGAATTCAAATCCCATGTCGGGTACTATTGGATTTTTCTAATTTAGAATTTGTAGTAGTGACTCGGTGTCTGGATCCATGTCCGGTGTATGGCAATAGGCTCACCACCTATTCCATGGGACTTAAACGTAACTGGAGAAACGTGGGTGTGTACCACACTCCTCTGTCTACCTCTTTTGAGATTACGGGCGTGATGATATGTTTATTATTATTCTATTATTATTCGTGTTATATAGTGTGTAAATACTAATATTAAACTTGATCACTTGACATCGAGCTTGCGAGTTGTATTCGCCTAATGAGCGTTATCCCTAAGTAATATCAAGTGTATAGATAAATATGTAAATACTTTCTTTTATTATATCGTCACCCTAGGTTCCTTACCAGACAGACAGAGAGCCAATATCTGACCCCCGTTAGCCAATATCTGACCTACTTCTTCAAGATATGTGAGTATTGGTAAAATGCTCAATACACATATAATAAATAGTAAAGTAATAAAAATGTATTAAGTAATTGATAAATAAAAAATAAACACAGCTTGAACTTGCTCGAAAAGCTAACCAGACTGAATATATCGTTTTAAGATACAAGTGTTTTCCTTTGATCGACAGTATTTATTTAAAGAACATGGTGCCGTATTGATTTTTCGTCAGTCTGTTTGTTGCGTTAAAAATGAATTGTTTGCAACGCGTATAAACATGCCGTTTTCTTGTTTCACGGTACCAATTTAAAAACATTCGGCCATCAATATTTTTAATCTGTACCCCCATTGGCTGTGGAAAAAGGATGGGTATAACTTTTACGTTTCAAGAATATAAAAAAAATAATTAAAAATTGTATAAAACCAGATTTAAAAAATTAATGCTATGCATGCAATATCAGTCTCTGCCACGACCTCATATCACTGCAAACGGCGACATTAGTCAAGCCGTCCCGAAAAACGTACGTAAGTTAAGCCGGTAAATTTATAATCATGTGTATATTTAAATACTCACGAAACATTTAATAGTAAATATCATGCTAGTTGAAAAAAACTTTTCAAAATGTAGCCGTATGTATATTCTAACAAAACCGAATTGTAATATCGAATTTTTGTTATCATTTGAAGCAAACAGCTATTTTATTTCAATATATGTAGAATTCAAGTTTCGAAATTTAAAACTAAACAAAATTATTAAAACTTGTACACTCCTGAATCCTCACGCGGCTCCTGTATATGACAAAATCTTACGTTTATAATTATGTTTCTATTTATCTCTAACCCGCTTTAGTGTTGAGACTGCTGAATAAATTACTAACACACGCCTCAAACTGCGAATGTTATTCAAATTATTGCAGGATTTGAACACACTGCAGCCCGTTGCATGTTAACGGGGTAATCGCACACTCAATATTTATACAATAAGAGTGCATTTGGCAGATGCGAGCGCTGCAGGAAGCTAGCAACGCGCCCAATAATAGCGGTGTATGAAGTCGTTCGGATGAAAGTGCAATTCTGTGCACCTTGCAACAATATTCGTGTTATTGATTCCGCGCGCGCTAATGTTGTTGCTGCCTCGTTTTATATGCGCTAATCACTTAGTTACTAGCGCTAGTACTGTTAGACTCACTCTATATATTCACTCTGTATACTGCAACGCTAGTTTTTCAAATGGCATGCAAATATTAAGTTTTAAGTAGTCCTTGCAAACCTCTTTTGATTCTTGCCTTTTTTTTCCATTAAAACTATCTTGCACCGGAATGGACCTCTAAAAGACAGTTGGATGAGTGGAACTACGAGTATATCGTTTACTGACTGACTCCTATATTGTTTCGCCTGTGTTCCATAAGTTTAGGCAGAGATAAAAATTGGTCTAGCTATGATCCTGACAGAATCCGTTAACTTCTTACAATTTTATTAAAGTCGAAATTTTATTTGCACTACCGCACTTATATTGTTCAAAAAATTCTTGACAGGTGCAACCTACTGCATCTTAGCGACTCAGCTATTATTAATCTTCTTAAATTCTCATCCCCTTAAAATGGTAATGATTGTTAAACAGTGTTTTGTTTTATTCTATTTAGTTCTATTTTCGTAAAAACATAGTTATATGTACATGCATCCGTTGAAAGTAAAATTTTCCGCACTGCACGCTCTGTTGGAAAAGTCTCTCCACATAAATTAAGCATCTGGCAGTTTTCCACAGTACGACTATGATAAAATTTTATGCACAGTTATATACTTATTAGTAAATTTTAAATATTTATTAAATGAACATAATATAATGTGATCGTACAGATTTTCCGATAGGTGTCCATTATCAAGTTACTCACTGAAACTCACCGCTGTAAAAAGTGTTACTTTTATCGAAATAACGTCACTTAGTTTTGGTTAATGTATGTAACATAAGGGCCATAATGCAGACTGTAAAATATATTAGAATATAGGCAAATATCTAGAAATTTGTCAATGTTTTAATTAATTCTAAATCTACAACACTTCGATTTATTTATGTATCACTTTTGCGTGGAAATTTTGCTGATTTAAATACTGTATGTTTGCACTATTATTATGTTTATAAGTATTGTTTGTTTCCCAAATAAATAAATAACATAAAAAGTGCAAATATAAAAAAATATTTAAATATGTTTTGGAATGACATACATAATTATATTATAAGTTATTATAAAAGTATTACGTATAAATTTCAAATATTTCAAAAAGAATTAATATTGAATAATTTTTGGTAACTTAACGGATTGTTAACTGTTTATTTTACTTAACGGATTGTTAATTCATGTATTTTTCATAAGCTCAATGGTTTTAGGTGTTATTAAATTGAAATATATAAACATCGCTGATCATAAATGTAGATATATTTAGTAAGGCAGCGAGTGTACTGGTATAGGGAACGCGGCAGCTGGAGGTATCGACCGCCGGCGCCGGCGCATTCGCTCCATTTTCCATACGCGATGCAAGCGCCAATATCCGTTTTATTGCGCACAGACATTTAAACCTTTCAGCATTTACGAGAGTGCTCTATAAATACACAGGATTATTTTGTTTCAGCATTGAACAATTGCTAAGTCCGTGTAGGAGGTGCTTTTTGAAGTGTTATTACGCATAGTATTCAGCCCAGAATATACGTGTTTTTTTTTAAAACAATACGCGCCTATTTAATTCCTATCTCATTGTAAGGTGGATCTCAGTATTAGATTTAAACAGATCGCTCCGAAGACGCTCCACTGACTCGGGTCTTCGGTTCTCCTCATTTTGTTTCTTTCAGCCCTCTTACATAGACTGTCAGCCGTGAGCCTTTAGCTATTATATACATATATATATATATATTGGATATATTTTAATCCGTGAATTTCCTCGCCTCGCCCCGAACCGCCTCGTTAGTCAAGTGTTTGCAAGCACGACTGCCGATCCCCCCGATTGGGAGGGTCCTGGGTTCAAATCCTGGATCGAGTACTATTACATTTTTCTACTTTAGAATATCTAGCTCTGACTCGGAGTTTATCTATGCCCGGTGAACGGCAACAGGCTCATCACCCATTCCGTGACACGTAAACGTAAGTGGTGAAACGTAAGAGTGTACCACACTCCTCTGCTTACCCTTTCGGGGGTTACAGGCGTGATTCTACGTGAATTTTTCTATGGACATATTAGCAACAAGATAATATTGAACACTTTATGACCGATCCATTTTTCGTTTAAAGTCCATCCTCGCTAGTATTCCGGGTAGAGCTGCCATTCGCACGATTTCACTAATGAAACCGCTAACGGTTCGGTTCGTAAAGGTTTCAACATCGTGGGAATACGGCACAATTAGATGCACCTCGCCAATTAGTGCAGCCCTTCGATTGTTCAGATCATTAGAAATTTCACAACCGGTTGTCGTAATCTTCATTACCAGTAGATAGACTGACTGATCATAGACTGTTCTGCCAACATAGTGTAAAACGGCATGTAAAACTGGAATGTATACATATTTATTTATTTTTTTATATTCTATGTCTATTTCATAAATATCGCTAGTCAGGCTTAGCGTGCCCAGACACGGCTAAACGCCTCCGCCACCGAGTGGTAACAATGTAGGCGGTGCGAAAAGTTATGCTTTGCTTAATGGACATAAACCCCTCAAAGTATTCCTATGTCCAGCATTGAACTGAGATAGGCTGAATATGTATATAAAATATTATGATTTCTTACTAAACTTGTAGGTTCTTACTATTAATTTATTATTAGGACTAATTAATATTGAAATAGAATTTGCTTTAATTATGATTTTAATTAATTACGTGATTAATGAACCGGATATTTCCTCTATATATACAGCGTAACTAAGTAACGTCACGTCTGTAATTCTTGAAGAGGTAGGCAGAGTACACTTCCACGTTTCTGTAATAGATGGCGAGTCTTTTGCTATACACCGGCTACGGATGTAGACTCCGAGCCCGTACTAGAAATTTCTAATAGAAAATGTAAATTAGAAAACCCAATAGTACCCGACGCGAGATTCGAACCCGGGAGCTCTCGATCAACAGCCGTGCTTTGCAACTGTATCAACAAGACAGTCTAACTACATTTTAAAAATATTTATATTTTCTTTAAGAATTTTAAAGTCGGTATTACAACATCATCATCATAAATCCATGCAAAAATGATCCCTACATAATTCCCCACACAGACTAGAACGCTTCAATATTCCAATAATATTGTGAACAGCACAATACATTCATAATAAATTTATGTCTTCCTTATTACATCGTGCATTTTTATTCAAAACCATTGTTCCAAATTCGAAATGGTGCACCCGGAAGCGGAAGTGCACGCTTCGTAAACACAGCGATTCGGCTGAAGCGTGCAGCGTGTGATGGATACATCCGGCGTTCCGAGTACACACTTTCTTACCTTTCCCGATCACAGAGCGCTCACAGAATCGATTCAATAAAATTAACTCCAAAATAACACTTAAAACTTACATCAACAAATTTGTACTTGATGTGAGTGTAGCAGAAACATTTTAGGTTCGTGAGAATAAAGGTATTTGGCGCTCGCTGCTGTCTGTCTACAATGTAAGGGAGCTGACGTGATGAATGGATAAAGTTAGGGTGCTTTTAAAAACCTCCCCTGCTCTTAAGAACATAAAAAATCTCCTATTTTAATTGGATATTTTTTATACGTCTTTCTGTCTCATGATAACTTAGGTCTAGATCAAATTTAATCTGGAAATACCTTCAGATAAATACTACGATAAGTATGTACAACTATAATGGGTTAACCCCCTGTTCCATGGTGGGACATATGTATATAAGTTATATATAATTGGTGAATTGCCGGATTGTGCTACACTGTGCTAACCCCTTCCAAGAAAGACAGACGTGATGTTGTATCGTAGTAATTCCAACAACTTTTTGGTCAATTGCGGGAATATTTAGTATCTCTGTACATCTTTACCCATTTCCAAAATATCCGGACCGGATCAAATAATCAAAAGCGTTTCCGTTTGTCAGCAAATATATTGAGTAGTGGTTTCTAATCGTTATTGTTAACAGTCGATAAACCTTGTCGGATGTCTGAAAGGTGGTGTAAGAACATGTACTATACCAATAGTATATTATGTTCCAGGCCTTTCGCAGGCCATCCATGCCTAGCAACAGGATGTACAGAGCTTTGGAGCTATGAGTCAGATTTGTTTAGCAGCCAATCTGTGTCTCTTTCAAAGCTGTGTTTTGCCATATACTTACTAACTTTATGGTAAATGCGTCATGGCCCAATAGAAAGAGCTACGGAGCGGCTTTAGAACAAATGATGCTGTGACCACCGTAAGGCAATGCAAAGTTTAAGACATTTCATAACTGACAACACAAAAGTAGTAATAATATTTTTTGCATTTCTACAGGCGACAACTTGGTCCTAAAGTAAGCATCTAGAGAATTCATGTTAGGGTAACATGAAATTACATGTATATATGCATATTAAAGTATAGTTATATAGATATTTTTTATACCCGGACGTGTATATGTGTGTAACGCACATAAATATTTCTCCTAGATAGAAATCGAACCTCCGACCCTCCGTTCTGCAATCGGTTTTACTAACCATTGGACCGATGGGCCATTCAAACTAAAACTATAACAACAATGAAAACACAGTTCCACATCGCGCGCCACAGTTTCCCACGGTCCGTTTTATTTATTCCGCGCGATTACACGCTGCGGTTTGGCATATTGAGTCATTGTGCATATTCGATCGTTTCCAATTTCAAATTTTATGAACAGCGAACTCAGCCAAGAGATCGAAATTTAATTACTGGCAACATTTTGGTGGCAGTAAAACGTGAATGGCTCAATGTTGCCAGGTCGGCCAGTAAACCACGCCACTTACATCCAAACTGCGACAATAACTTATACGGCTGAGCGTTCGTTAATCGTTGACGTGGCCCTGAAAAAGCACGTGTCACGTTAAAAGTTTAAAAGGCGAGGTCGCTATGGCGTGTTCGAAATTCGAAAATTATAACACAATTATAATTTGCGATAAACTGTAAAACGTTTTGGCCGCAGTTCGTGAGTAGTAAAATTTAGTTCGGTTGTAAATCATTTAGAATCAGACTAAGTAAAATACATAGCATTACAATACAATTAGTACATTTGATTTTCATTTTATATATTCTTGGCATTGCACAATTTAATCATTTTGCTTAATAACTAAACAGCGTACAAACTGTGTTTAAGACCGCAAAACTTTTCAACTGATTTTTTCTGGAACAGTTAGTTAACGAATTGTATTACTTTAAATAAATTACCGATTTTTACGTGTTTTCAAATTTTAAATATTTACAATTACAAATGTTAATTTACAGTAATTTTTAAATCTAGTCGAATAAGCAACATTGCTCATTATAGCGATAACTATATGCATACATATCGCTTTCAATATTGAAGCTATTAAAAAAAGCTTTCATACAAACTAAACTCTACTTTGGTAGAGCAAATAAAATTACATTTTCTCACAGGTACTTCCGTACGACTCTATCTTCACACTCAGGAGAGCACTCCACTCGGCCGCGAAGTTGTTACTTGTTGCTGGAACTGACATACTTGTATCTATTCATATAATACTTCCATTGGCTCTTTCACCTGTTAAGATTTGAGTACAGACTATAGAACGTACTCCTGAACAAGAGAACTGTAATATATGCTCTAGTAAAATATAACAAACTGTGTATGTATATTTGAGAATAGTATTTAACATTACAATGGATAATTTCGGGCCTTTCGATAAAGTTTAACGACTGATTATGTCAACCAGAAAGGAAGCAAAACTTCGAAGTTTTATAATTTGACCCGTTTCCAATATAAACATTTTCGGTCGCTAATAACTTTATCGTGACTGTTAGTTGTTTAAAATTAGTGTCTTTAATATTATAATAATGATAAGCAATACCACAATAACATAACATCACGCCTGTACTTCCTCGATAGGGCAGGCAAGGGAGTGCAGTACTTCCACTGTTCACCAGTTACGTCATACTTCCCATGTAATCGTGGCTATATGACGATAATAGCCATTGCTTTATATATTTAGACATATATCGTATCGTATCGTTGTCCAATAAAAAATGTCAATAGGAATAAATAATTTTCAACAGATTTACGGTTTAGTGAATCCAACTGTTGAGACGGAAGTCGTGGTTTCGATTTACACCCATGACAAACATTTGCGCGATATACTCAAGTATTTATTGCGTCCGAGTGTAAAAAATATCTATATAAGCATATATTGGTATGAACATGTAGTTTATTTGTCAATTGACTACCATTACACAGCCTCTCTGCGTACTGAAAGATTATATGTGTGAGTGTGTGTGTTAGGAAATGTCTCCAAACCATATTGTTATCATTATTGTGTCATTCTCACACACAATGTTATCTTTACACGCGAGCGATTTTGTCGTCGACTGAAAGATACCTACTGACAATTCTCGCTCACTGCTTTATCTGAACATGAATACGTGCCAAGGAAATTTTTGTCCTGTTGTTAAGAATACTTGTACTGAAGACATAGAAGAGTGTAAGGCT
>DWMF01000153.1:0-18085 GCA_018244815.1 Parelbella polyzona | reverse complement strand
TGAGTATCAAAAATAGGACTGCCTAGTTGGTCGAGTGGTTGCAAGCGCGACTGTCGATCGAAAGGTCCTGGTTTCAAATCCCGGCTCGGATGCTATTGGATATTTCTAATTTAGAATTTCTAGTAGCGACTCGGAGTATAGATCTGAACCCGGTGTATAGCAATAGGCTCACTAACAACTCCATGGGAATTAAACGTAACTGTTGAAATGTGGGAGTGTACTACACTCCTCTGCCTACCCCTTTTAGGGATTACAGGCTTGATCATGCGTTTTCTTACGTATGAAAAATAATAGTGTAACATCGGCTAACTGTAATAATGCTGAACTCCATTGTTATGCATATACATATTATCCAACCTGAACTCCATAAAATAAATACTGTAATCAAAATTCTCTTTTCAGATTGTATGAAGCTGGTTTGAACCCGCGCTTGGCCAACATCTACCCTCACGTACCATTTCCCGTGTCCCGAGGCACACCCATGGTGGCCCATTGGGTCGGATGGGGGCACAGTGAAGATTGGTATGTATTTTTTATTATTAATTAACCGAAGTAATAAATAAAAACAAAATTGTCGTGGATTTGATGCACGGGTCAAGTAAAATATTATTAGTTTATTCCCCATGTTCTATGATCGGACGTATAATATACGTAGATGGTGAAGCGTGGAAATGAATTTCACTTCTATAATTAACCCCTCCGGGGAAATACAGGCATGATGTTATCTTATACACATAATAGACAGATACATGAGACCTGACTAATCAATCCTTAAGTTTAAAAAACTATCTGCAACCGATTCTCCGAAGGTCGTAAATTGTATCTTTCATGAAACAAAATAAAATAGAAATACAAAACATTGATGAGGGTGAGCAATAAATTAAATTTACCCTTAACGGCCTCTCGGGACAGCGGTCAGCATAACGGCTCTGCCTCTCCCTTCTTGAAATACCGGGTTCGTTAACAGAGTAGGCAGATATGTGAATTATGAAATTAGACAATTAGAATTAGAGTTTAGAAATTAGTGTTTATCTGCAGCAATTATATATACGAAACGGGCTGTGCTATGGCAAACAGATGGCTAACGGGCTACATAACATACATATAAATATATACCTGGAAATTTACATATGAATTACCAAATATAATAAATATTAGTGTTCGTTACACAAATATTTGTCCTAGGTGGAAATCGAAGTCACGATCATCAATTCAGTAATCAAGAACACTGACCACTGGACTGGCCAGCCGAATCTAGATCTAGATTTTAATCTAGATTTTCAAAATAATTCTGACTGAGCTAATAACTGAGCCAAAAAGCGATAGCTGATATATTGTATCAGTCTTCTCTTAATTTATACTAGTTCTTGCAAAGGACTATATGGCAGAAAAAATCAATAGTTCCCACAGGAATATGATCTTTCAATGTTTGTCTCAGTCTTTACGAATTGATTACATAAGTACTCTAAGATTCCTGTCATTTATTCAGCTATCTCCGTAACTAATTACGACAAAAACAGTTCAGCCGTTACATTAGTTAAACGTAACACACAGACAGACTGACCAACTGAATTACATTGTCATATACGAGTATGTGCGAGTACATAATTATGCAATATATATATTAATCGATTGCCAGATTTATTTACATCAGAAAGATTCCATCCGCAACTCTTCAAACAGACTTCTTGAAGAAACTCTTCTCTTATTCATATAAGTTTTTTCTGGGCATTGTAATCCATCTTAGGACGCGTCTGCGCTGTCCATCAAGCGGGACCGAGACCAAATGCAAGTCTATCATATAATAAATTTGTTGCAATTGTCGGTTTATATCTAACCTACGATGTAATTTGAAAAACCACTTTTCATTTCTTATCTATAATAAGACAGTTCCAGACATACCACTCCTTCTGGAACCTTCTGAAACGCAATAAAGACCAACATTAATTTTAATCGCCAGTTTCCCAACTCCGTAAAATACACGGGTGCGTATTGCGACCGCAACCGTTACGGTCACTGATTTACGCGAACATAAAATTTTAATCCAGAAGCACGAATTGTTCGAGCAGTCATGTGTTTGAACTATGATTTGACATTTAGTCTTTCAGCCATGTTCCTAATAATGCTGTTTACTCAATGACCATAAAATATTTATATGATCACCAAAATTTTAAGATCATTGCGTAAATAAAATAGACTATGTACTACCAATAAGATAAAATCTATCTTAGTTGATATTTAGTATGAGAAAAAAATCTTAGCTAACATTAACGCCCTGTAACAAACACGACATATTATCACAGGTGTAGGTGAACCTAGTAGGTGAGCCTATAAACAAGCTATATGTCAAATGTTCATTGTGTACAACTGCATTCCTCATTTGATCTCTTTCGGGAATAATTTGCATAAAATAAAGATGTTCATCAAATTTTTCTTCATACCTAGAATTTATACGAAAACTATCCGACTATAGACAGATAAAAAATAGACTATTATCAACGTAATATAGTCCCGTACATCCCAGTGAAGTTAGCCACAAACAAATCGCCCGCAGCTGATCTATCGCAGCCACTTTGTTCGTTGACTCCAATATAGTGAGCGGCTGACAACAACATTTCTCAACACGCCATTACATGCTCAATAAGAAAATTATAAAAGAAATACACATGCAATGTTACAGTAAAATAAACGCAGCGTCTATTTTTAATACTATGTTTACCGTGTGAACAGGCCTTAAGAATATAACGCGCGTGCATGTGATATACTCATATTGATATGTAGTTAGATATGTCAAAATCAATTTAAAATGTCAGGGTTTAGCAATTCTGTCTGAGGTCCATCACATCATCATCATCATCACATCAGCCTTTACCGTTCCACTGTTGGACACAGGCCTTTCCCAAGGTGTGCCACAGCACCCGATCCTCCGCAGATCTCATCCAGCCGCCACCACCTGCCTTTTTAAGGTCGTCGGTCCACCGGGTGAATATATAAATCAAAGTTTATCAGAATATATATATCGTACAGTAAACGTTATAATTAGTCTTATGTAATACACATTTCGGACTAAACCGACTTTATTAAAGTTCAGTATGGAAACTCCTTGAAATCTGTGAAAGAAATCAAACCACATAAGATTTCCTTTTTTCA
The DNA here is from genome assembly GCA_018244815.1 of Parelbella polyzona. Classification (NCBI taxonomy): domain Eukaryota; kingdom Metazoa; phylum Arthropoda; class Insecta; order Lepidoptera; family Hesperiidae; genus Parelbella; species Parelbella polyzona. The sequence continues at coordinate 14,935 of DWMF01000153.1, read as the reverse complement.
ATCCATTGTGCCAGAAAAGAACGAAATGAGTAATAAAATATTATGATGTAAAGTTGGGAATCACAATCAAATATACAATATTTTCAACATAGATAAAACAATATTTTTAAATGTACAATTATATTTCAACAGGTACGTGACATCATACAAAGCGCAAGAGAAGATGAAGTCGGGAGAGAGAACGGTTAGGATGTCCATCGTTGATGAGGACAGCGAGTTTATGGGTGGCCACGTCGTAGATGGTAAGTCATTGACTAAAATTAACTTTGGGACAGTAATTCAGACCAAAACCGAGAGGTGAACATGTAATGAACTGTAACAAATGAATGTCAATCTATTAATCAATCAATCGCTTATTTATCAGTAAGTGTTTGTATAGACATCTACAAATTTTTTTATCAAAATTTTAGGTCGTAACCTCTATCCTGCTACTGGCTACCTGGTGCTCGTGTGGGAGACACTCGGTATGATGATGGGAGAACTATTCACGGAAGTATCTGTGGTCTTTGAGAATGTGCGCTTCCAGCGCGCCACGAACATTCCTAAAGAGGGCACCCTGGAATTCATCGTCATGATACAGAAGGGCAGTGGTCATTTCGAGGTATATTCTGTCTATTTCTAACTGTAATATCTAATCTTCCTAACATAACGCAAAGGTCTATTTTCGTAACTAAATTACCAAAACATCATACGGTGTTTTTTATCTAAGTATTCTATAGAGGGATTTTGGAAAAGGCTAAGAAATTGCATACAGTCGATTTATAACTTTGCCACCAAGGCACGAGTAGATTTCAGAGGACTGGCAACTTACTGTACATGTGGTGTTGAACCTAATCATATTTAAACAATTTGCAATTTATAAAACAAAATTAAACCACAAGCCGTAATTTAGGATTATTTTATAATACTTTAACATTTGTATGTTATAATAATATTAACAATCAAAATTGGTCTTCGAATATCCATTACAATGTGGCCCAAAAATCTAAGTGCAATCAAGATTAACATACTAAAAACTATAGTATGTTTAATAGGATACCTAAAATTATTGTATTTGTGCTTTAGATCGTGGAAAGCGGAGCTTCCATTGTGACAGGCCGCATCTACGCCAAGAAGAACGTCGGTCAAGACTACAGATTGCTCCCTGCAATGCCCGAATCAAGTGGTCCCAATATTAAGCACATGTTAACCAAAGACTTTTACAAAGAACTTCGCCTTAGAGGATACCAATACAGGTATGTACACGTATGTATGTATAATACTCGTATATGTATGTATATTACATAGAATACAATTCCAAAAAACATAGACCGAAAAAGATCCGTTTTATAGACAAAAGCTGCACTTGCCTCACATGAAAAATGGCACTATCATTAAAATAGATACTGAAATTAATATAAATACTATAAGAAAGGTTACAATTATCCTGTATCTGACTTGAAATAGGTTTCCTCTCCTAAAAATATTAGATCCAGATTGCTCTGTACGGATAGCATCAAACATGCTGTGTTTGTTATTTCTACTAACCATAAAATTCACAATTTTCCGAGCACTCTCAGAATATAATTCAACCTTTCTTGCAGTGGTGTATTCCGTGGTGTTTTGGGTTGCAACATCGAGGGTACACGCGGCCGTCTCTCCTGGGTCAACAACTGGGTCACATTCATGGACTGCATGTTACAATTGAAAATCATAGGCCAAGACACGCGTGGTCTCTTCGTTCCTACCAGAATTGAAAAACTCTGCATCGACGCCAACATGCACTATGATGCCATATCCAAAATGAATCCTGATTCCGCAAGACAATCCTTTGAGATTCGCTACTATCCTAATGTCGACGTCATAAGGTAATGATTCTTAAAGAAACTAATAATTTACAAATCATATACCACGCATTGACAATTAATTCGTTATATGTAAAGCTAACCTTATGTTGATATTACCGCAAATAAAACTGAAATCCAAATAAATAAGATTGAATTCCGTAGGTCCGGTGGTGTAGAAATCCGAGGCCTACATGCTACTCCTATCTCAAGGAAGGTGCCTCTCGGAATTCCGGTGCTAGAAAAGAGTGAGTTCCTTCCGAACTTTGGCAAGCAAAAGATGAAGGTACGTAAGATTACATAAACAAGTATCGCAATAATGCACAAGGAATAATGAATGTGTAATTAATTTATTGCAATATTTCAGATCGAGGATGCTATTCGTGCGAATATTCAACTGGTACTTGAGAACATACAGACGTACAAAGTGAAGAGCATTGAACTTTTAGATGAAGAATATAAAAATAACGGCTTAGAACCTATCATAGAAACTGTCGGTGATGTACTTGGAGATCTACCCCTTGTACAAGCGGAGCTATTACTTCTATCAGAAGAAGCCATAGAAATGCCATCATATATCACGGTAGAAAATAAGAAGGTATCAACAGAAAGCAATGCAGTTCTGTTTATTGGTGCAAATCTTCTTCAAAGACCGGAAGTTCTTCAACAAGTGGCAGCGACACTCCGTGATAAGTGCTTTATTATCAGCCGTGAAAAGCAACGTCCTAATCCCAAGGAATACGCTGATAAATATGACATTATTACAATTAATGATACTGGTATCGAATATATTGTACTCTTAAGAAAGAGAGTTGGTTCTAAGCCCGCTAAATTCATCAAGATTTCCATAGCTGATCAGACGTATGCTTGGATCGACAAAGTCAAGGAAGAGCTGAAAAATGCTCAAAAGATTGTGATATACACTCAAGATGAGCACATTAATGGATTGTTAGGTTTAGTTAACTGTTTACGAAAGGAACCTGGTGGTGAAGTGGTCAATGGCTTGCTGATAGCTGATCCTTCAGCACCACCCTTCAATCCTGATTTGGAAATTTACGAAGAGCAGCTCGACAAAGACCTGGCGGTTAACGTTTTACAAGACGTAAGTAGTTCGTATCTGTATTCAATCCTCTAAACAATTATTATTGTAACCATTTAAACTATTTAAATCGTGTCAACGTGATACAAAAACAATGAGGTTTTATTACAAGCTGTGAAATATATGTAACTAATTAAGATTGTGGCTTTAGCTTGTCTAATATTAAAACATGTAAAATTAAAAATATCATTTTCGTAATAACTGTCCATGTCATGTCCGCAATAAATTAAAAACGCAGCCATTTAATTACATAGAACTTCAAAGTTATTGTGAGGACTGTTGAATTTATCTACCTCCCCTCATTTCTCAGGCACGTATCCAATATCCACGTTAAGTTCAATAATCATTAGCGTCTCCATTATCCATTAACATCTTACAGGGTCAATGGGGAACATACCGTCATCTCTTACTGGGAGACGTGGAAACAGTGCGTGCCGATCATGCCTTTGTCAATACCCTAACTATTGGTGATTTGTCTACCATGAAGTGGCTGGAAGGACCGATCAGGCCAGAAAAGCCTTTCAAGAACCCCGAAAGTGCTCTGATTCATGTATGTATCTTTGATGTCGTTTGAGTAATCTTAAAGAATACTATTTAATTTTCGGTGTGGCATTTGTTGTTACTGTGAGCGATTGTTTGAAACTTGTGCAAGGTGCTCTACTTTATGCATGTGTGTCATAATTCTTTTTGGATGGAAACATACCAGTCAGTTCTATATAAATCTAGACATACTCGTACTTACTGGTTCTAAGCATTTGTACGAGTTCTTGTTTTAATGTATCAGTACATCCAGTACTGCCAATCTGCTGCTTAAAGAAACAAATTATAATGTATTATTAAGAATAACAAACATACTCATTCTGTCCAAAGCAATTCATGTCCAGCTTTAAGCAATCACTTCTGGTAGTTAGTTAGCGGTCACATGATGGAACCATGTAGCAATGATTTCTCTAAATTACACTGTCTACCAGTTTAGTATTTAACTTATGTGGATCTACATATTTGCCTGCATAGCTTTCACTTGTAATATGTACTTTAATAAATGTCTGAATGATTGCTATTATATGAAAGGCGTCTTCAGTTTGATTTTAATTTTAACTTATTCCTAGGTTTACTGCTCTGCCTTGAACTTCCGTGATGTAATGACAGCAACAGGTCGTGTAACAGTAGATGCCGTGGCTCGTGGACGATTGGCACAGGAGTGTGTCCAAGGCTTCGAAATTGTAGGCAGAACTGTTAAGTAAGTATTCATTTTCTAACATTCTCCTAATAATTTATATATAAACAGTGCACTCGTCTTTAACTTCGAGCAATTTGATTTAAATTCGGATAATTCGATTATGTTTGAAGAATCGTATTCGTATATAACGCAATCTGTCTTTCATGTACAGTGGAACACGTGTCATGGCGATGGTGCGAAACAGCGGCTTGGCCAATATGGTCGAAGGTGACAGGGCTCTCATGTGGAGTATACCTGATGAATGGACTTTTGAAGAAGCCGCTACCATCCCTGTCGCTTACGGAACAGTTTACTACGCTATGGTTAGCTATTGTATATATCATTTGTGAAAAAATTATGTGCACATCATTTATATGTGTATATATGCGGTAACTGAAGGAAGGAACAACAAAGATAGTGGTAGGCTAGTTGTTTTAATTCAGCCCCTCTCTTCTCGGGTCCTAACTTCAAATCGCGGCAAGCTCCGCCTAACAAAAAATGTGTATTTAAAATTTAGCATCACTTGCTTTAATGGTGAAAGAATACATCGTGAGAAAACCGGTCTTCTCACGATTTTCTTAAAAAAAAAAATTTAACAGGTAATGGTTGGTCAAATGCAACGTGGTGAATCGATTCTAATCCATGCCGGGTCCGGTGGAGTTGGGCAGGCGGCCATCAACGTGGCTCTCCACCACGGCTGCGAGGTATTCACCACAGTTGGTACCGCTGAGAAGAGAGCATTTATCAAGAAACTGTTCCCGCAACTGAAAGGTAAGATATTCAGCAAGACATTGGATTGTTTCATATAATTTTTTTATACAGGCATATGGTTGAAAAAATATAAATTTCTGAGGAACTATGAATACCCAAAAGATCTCCGTAATGTCCTCTAAATTTATGGAATCAATCTACTAGTAGTGGACCAAATTGTCAGAATACGGACCATCTTATCTTAAACAGCAAAACTATGAAGTTTTGCTCATCATGGGAATGATAATATTAAATTGGGTTACATTTGACATATTAATGAACTAAAAAACAGAAATTTAAAAACAAATTAAAAACTAAGATATAATTTAAAATTTGATTGATTCATCTTTTTATAAAGCTCCTATATGTGCGTTTTTAAACGACAAAATGTTTTTATTTCCAGATAGCCACATTGGTAACTCTCGTGAAACATCCTTCGAGGATATGATCCGCAAAGAAACCCAAGGAAAGGGGGTGGATCTGGTCCTCAACTCTTTGTCCGATGAGAAGTTACAGGTTAGTTCCAATGAAAGGTGGACTATATTTCAACATCAACGATGTGAAACTAAACTTATAAAATACAATATACTATGTAAGTAATGTAAAACAATGTTCGCGATAAGGAACATGTATAAATCATTAACTAAAGAAAAGGTATTTCCGTTTCTGTATTATTTATGTTCTTGTAAATTTGTATGGTCAAGAACTTAGGCTGTGTCCGAGAACTTATGTATATGGATTACTTAGGCTTCTTAGCAATCTGCTGGAAACGATTCAAACATGTTACCAATAATATCATTTTTAATCATTTCTTCTTTTATTTATGCCTAATGCAATTAATAATTGATATTCAATTTTAATGTTTCCATTTGACGTGGTTTTTATTTTTCTGTCATGTACTTGCAGGCGTCTGTACGTTGCCTCAACTACCGCGGCAGGTTCTTGGAAATCGGCAAATTTGATATCAGCAACAACACGCCCATCGGCATGTACTTCTTGTTGAAGGAAACCTCCTTCCACGGCATCATGTTGGATTACATCTTCGACCAAAGCTTCGAGTTTAGGAAGGTTGGTCTTAGTTATTTGATTACTTTCATCACTCGAATTTAATTTATGTTAATTTATACATTCATTCAACTCCATAATAGTCCTGTTAACTAAAGAGTATGTTACATTATTGTGTCCAAAATGTAAAATGACAAAAATGGTAACAAGATTATAAACAAGCATACCATTTATATGATGTACAACGTGTCATTAGAGCCGTCACATAAATGTTATGTCACAATCGGAAAACATAAATTTAATTTCTCATCCGTCAGAGGCTTCAAGAACTCCTCCTCGCTGGCATTGTAAGTGGAGCTGTTCGACCACTAACCTACTGCACTTTCGAGAAGAACGAAGCCGAACAGGCCTTCCGTTATATGGCAGCTGGTAAACACATTGGCAAGGTACGTAACTTTAAACAGATTACTATCATGTTGAATGATCTTTTCAATTGTTTCAATTTAATAATTGTATTTTTTTTTGTTTACAGCAATATTTCATCGATTAGAAGTTAATTAATCTTTGTTCAATTTTAAGGTAGTATTATAGTCTTGTTTTTTATTACAGGTAATTATTAAGATTCGAGATGAAGAACGAACCAATCGTCCCGTGAAGCCTACAGTTCTGCCGATGCAAGCCTTGCCAAGGTATTCCCTTCATCCTTTAAGTCACACATTACAGAAAACTAGTATATACCATGAATATGTTCGTCATACATTTACTTTCATTAGTTCATTTATTCGTTAATAAGTAACAAGTATTTTTGGTTGCATTTCGAAATCACTACATCTCCTTATTGGATGCAGGTACATGTGCCACGAAGACTTTGCTTACGTGGTGGTTGGAGGTCTTGGCGGCTTCGGTCTCGAGCTGGCTGACTGGCTCATCCTGAGAGGCGCCAGGAAAGTACTCCTTACTTCCCGAAGAGGAATCTCCAATGGATACCAGTCTTCTCGACTCAGGTACAGTTTATTATGAAATATATAAAACTGAATAGATAGAATATATTTAAAATAAAAGTGAATATTTATTAAATTGAATGATTTTACCGTTCTTATTTTGAAAATAGACCTGTGTCTGACCGTAGTCATTAAAATGGTCACCTGATGACGATTAAAATATCAATTACAATCTATGTTGCATTTGATTTTGTTTTTTTGCATAAAAAAAACATCATTATAGGCATACGTTCAACTGGTTGTAAATGTACACCAAAGTTTTGATATACTTACAATAGTTAAGAATCGCTGCCTGATCTGTAAACAATTAGGAAAGTCTTGATATCAACATTTGCGAAATCTGATGAGCTACGCTGAAATAATTGGAGGAATCAATTTGGAAGTCAGTTTACGATACAATTTAGTAATCAAATATAGTTTATTGTATACTCGTACCTTCTCTTATTGACAATGCGATATTGGCATTATAGACGATAATCTGTTTACCAAGTAACAAGATTACTTTATCGTGAAACGCTTAATAGTCTACAAATTCTCCAGGGCATGGGCCGGCTATGGCGCTGATGTCCAGATATCGACCCATGATGTCACTACAGAAGAGGGTTGTGAACAAATGCTGAAGATGGCCACCGCTATGGGCCCGGTCGAAGCCATCTTTAATCTGGCTGTGATCTTGAAGGACTCCATCTTCCAGAATCAGACTCCAGAGACCTTTAGGACTTCCTTCGCACCGAAAGCTCTGGCAACTATGCATCTGGATAAAATTTCGAAAAAACTGTGTCCTGGCTTGAAGTAAGTTGTCATTTGTACTATGTATTAGGGAAAACAGACTATTTCGCAGACAAGCCCCAATTTAAAAAAAATAGACCCAAACGGTATTCCTATTTAAATTTATCTGTCATAAATTTTTGGAAGAAATATATAAATATATTGAACTGTTCACTGAAGATGAGTACATGGTGTCGCTTTATATTTGAACAGGAATATTTACGAAGCTCTGAGGTAATGAAAGATTAGATAATTTTTCATGATTTCGCAATATATGAACAACTAAAAGATAGTAAAATTCGAACGAGTCTCGTATTAAATATCTATCAAATACTAGTTAAATTACTTTAAGTAAATAAAAATTTATTAAGTAAGTAAAAAGGCTTTAAATTAAAAACATCCAACACACAATTCGCTTTTAGCGATACCTTCGCTATTTTACTATATTCCACCCATATTCGCTGTTTCGCTTATTATTTCGCCAAAAATAATGATGATGATCATCAGGTATAAGCATCCACCAAAGAGTGCCATCGAACCCTGTCCTCAATAGTGATTTTTTCATAGATAAAATTTTTTCATGCGCTGAATAATTTTTCTCTCGCATTTACATTTCCATGCAAAACACCGATACGTTCATGTCCTAGTTGTTCGATTTACGCTTCGCTTCCTTCGCTTGGGTCGTTCGTCTATAAACTGGGGCGCTGGATGCAAGGGACTTAATGAGAGCTTATGCTGTAGTATCTTTTTTAGGTAAAAAATGAAAGATTCTACAAAATTTCTTTTTTGTTAGAATATTTCAATATCTATACATATTTTTGAAGTCAACAAATCTTCAATCATAGTTTCGTCAAACAATGCACCAATGTGACATTTTAACAGTTTTTATATGACATTTAATAGATTGCCCCTGGCTTTATTTTAGCTGCCTATTCTCACCGTCATCCTGGGTTGACCTGAAAATAACGCCGACAGGCATTAAGTTCGCCCTTTGTAATCTGTAAAATTTACTGTAATAATAATAACAAGATAAAATAAATATAGGGATTCCCTTATCGCTATTATTCACTAAATACACCAACGTTTCCGGTACACTAAGCATTCTAGAGACTAATAGTTTACATTTAGGTATTAAAATTGGAAACATGAATTACTCAATAGATTAAATTTGTTGCGGTTGATAAGTAACTGACTGTTACAGCTCCATTAGTTTAGCAACATAAACAAATATCTTCAGTAGGACTTCCGCTAAAAAATCCTAAATATGATATTCTAAAAACTAAATATTGTCCCAGACAAGATAATCTTTTAGTAAGAACAAAAACAAAACGCATTTAACAAATGTATGCACATAGTCATTTAATCTATTATATACTCACACAGTTTGATTTCCCAGCAACTTTTGATATTCCCTGATGGACTGATACAAACAAAACTCGATATTCTGTAGAAAGCGTAAAAAGTTATTTCACTTCACAGAATACTCCTGAACACAGTTCCATTAAAACTGCTAACGGTTGATCAATAGCGACGTAACGGCTGAAAAATTTAAAGGTTAAACTAAAAATATATGGTAATCATATACAGTTTTCATGTGACTCTCCGTTACAATGCTGGAAGATCCTCCACTATGTTTCAACATTAGCTATGTTCATGGCGGACCTTTAAAACTGACATTGTAATGAAGTAATCAGTTTGCAATATTCATGTGACCTTCAACGTCCACAGGAACTTCGTCATCTTCTCCTCTGTGTCTTGCGGTAGAGGTAACGCCGGTCAGACCAACTACGCCTGGTCAAACTCTGTGATGGAGAGGATCTGCGAGTGGAGAAAGAAGCTGGGGCTTCCGGCTTTGGCTATTCAATGGGGTGCCATTGCTGACGTGAGTATATTTGATATTCATATATAGTAAAAAGTGTGTATTACCGATCACCATTGGAATTCACAGCCATGGTCAATAATGGTACGTTTAAAGGATGGACGATGCTAATGGATAATATGATACGAGTAGATTACATATGATCAAACATCAGATATGAATTACACGTCTATCAAGATTTCAATGATGTATAGAAAAAATGTAGATTTTATACTTAATAACACTACTTTAAAATTTTTTATGACAGGTTATTTAAATGTCAGAATTAATATTCAACTGGATATATCTAACTACTATTCGCCCAGAAATACTTGTATAGTATGTGTGGAAAAAAGGTTATAAAGTTTTCCATTAAAACTCCCGACATTATTATTAATACATGTCTCACATAATTTATATTTGTGCCATCGAGAATATATTTGAATTAGTACGAGATCACAATCACATCACAATTAACTCTTTTACAGCCCTCTCAAAATGAAAATTTGAATGACTTAACCCTCTCAAAATGGGAAGAGTCGAAGCCATGTAAACATTACTTGATATGCCTTTAGGTGGGTCTAATAGCAGATCTGCAAGATGAAGACGTGCAGCTGGAGATCGGTGGCACCCTGCAGCAGAGGATCTCATCTTGTCTCCTCGCTCTGGACAAATTCCTCAAATCTGATGCCGTGATTGTCTCCTCTATCGTCGTTGCTGAGAAGAAGGCTGGAGGATCTGGCTGCGGGAACATTGTGGATGCTGTTGCTGTCATCATGGGTATAAGAGGAAAAGAACAATACATACATGCATACATACCTTCACACCAAGTCCCTTACGGGGTAGGCATAGAACACGAATGTAAAAGAAGCACAGCAGATCTGCAAGGATAGAGATATTAGACAATCCATGTTCTCTGCCTATACCAAAATAGAATTATTTTAATGAAATTGTTTAAAAGACTTTATTTTTCAGCCATTAGATATACTCTTATGAATAGTAGAAATTATTAAATAAGTTATGTACCGTGTAACCGAGACCTATGTCTCTTATAATGAACTTACTCCTCAATAACTCCTCATAACTTCACATACTCCTTACTTATTAATGTGAAGCCTCACTTACAAAACAATCCTTACTGTTAATGAATGGTCGTAACTGTTGTCACAGCATACATTACACTCTAAATTAGCGTTACAATTTATTTATAGTTCTATCTATCTATTTTGCTTTAACCAGGTATCAAAGACCTGAAGACAGTATCCCAACAAGTGTCGTTAGCTGAATTGGGCATGGACAGTATGATGGCTGTGGAGATCAAGCAGACTCTGGAGAGAGAGTTCGAGATATTCCTCACCGCTCAGGACATCAGGACTTTGACGTTTGCAAGGTTTGTATAGACATCGTTTAAACGTGATTTAAATTCGGTATGAAAGAATGAAAATGATTCAATATTGAAAAATAACTGCTTGAAGTAATCACCGCTGAAGTCTGCTGATAAACACGTTTGATAGTGGATTCTTTCAAAGAAAAATATAAGGTATTTCAATTTGTTGATAATAACCTATTACCATTTTAGTAAAGAGTTGGAACTTGTGACCTCTATCGGGTATTAAACAAAACTTTGCGAATTGTTCTTTGGCGTTATCGATGCCTCCAGTAGATTATCGAAGGCATAAAGCGATTCAGTTACGCCTCACGGATGGCAACAATTTTATATCCCATTTCAGCGAGAACTTTAAGACCAAAATCATACTATGTACCATATATAAAACGCTGCAGGGCCAGCTTGCAATTTGAGCTTGTATGCAAATTTTCTAAGATCAAAACGGACATTCAAAACTCGAGGACTATCTATGATTGAAGAAACAAAAAACCAGCTGTATATTATGACCAGAGTAATTTGTTTTTTAGGCTGGTGGAACTGACGGCTCAAAGAGAAGCAGCGGCATCTACCAGCGCTACGGTTAAGACTACAGAAACAGACGGTACGGCTGGCTTACGAGTGCTCATCAGAAACTTCGGCGATGAACAGCTGGCATCGGAACCAATACTGTACATGCCAACCATGGTCAGCGACGGCACAGAGGTATGTAATAATTTGAGTGAATTTATATACGTAAAAGGAACGTAGGTCGCCTCCGTATCAGATGGTCCGACGACCTGAAGAGGACAGCGGGATACTGCTGGGTTTGGAAAGGCCAGGACGGAAAGGAGAGGTGAGGATTAGGGGAGACTTATCGTATGTTCAGCAGTGGGCATCCAAAAGCTGATTTTGATGATAATAATGACGATTATGTGCATATATGATGACGAATACATATATATATATATATATATATATATACGTATGTACGTATGTATGTATGTATGTATGTTATAAATACGGAAACGATTGACGTGTACAATTAAGACGAGTAGATGACCTTAACAAGGACGATGGAACAAAAGTTTAGGGAACTGAACAATAACCGTAATTAAAATAACCGATCATTTCTTGTCTGTTTGCCTTTAATGTTATTTCAAGTTGATATTAAAAGTTAAAAATGCAAGCACATGACTATAAAATTGGATATGGATCAGGTTTAAACTCCTGATCTCAGAGGGGAATGCTAATGTGGTGTGCTAATGCAGTGTTTTTTAATTGATGTCACTAATATTTATATCGTCGTAACATTACGCCTGCAATCCCCGAAGGGGTAGGCAGAGGAGTGTAGCACACTCGCGCGTTTCACCAGTTACATGTAATACTTATAAATTTTTTATTAATAGGTTTTTTTTGGACTCAAAGTAGCAACACTTTAAAAGTATTACAAGTCAAAAATATATAAGTTACGATTACGAAATATACAAGATACGTATACGAAGTGTACGATTGAAAAGTATACAATTAATAAAGTCGGACTTTACATGAACGGAAAACAATATTTTGAAAATTCCTTTCTTATCCCCAGGGTGAAGAAACCGTCAGTGACTCTGATACTGTGATGTTCATGTTGCCGGGAGTGGAAGGTTTTATGGCGGGCTTGGAACCTTTATGCCGCAGATTGAAGATCAAAGTCTGCGGCTTGCAATACGGAATGGACCACAAAAACGACACCCTGGAAACCATCGTGTCCAGATTACATCAGGTAATTTGATAATTAGAAATAAATCGGATGCCATAACGTTACACCATATTTTTCGCAAACATAAACAACCCACATTGTACATATAACTCGATTAGAATTACATTAAATAGCTTCAATAGTATATAACTGTGCTTGTTCAATTTGATGAAACATCGCTGTGTCGCACTTTATGATCTAAGTACGAGTACATTGAATCTTGGACCTTGCAATACTTTGGTAGTAAACATTCAATATGGTTCACAGCTCAGCATAGTTGTGCATTTTAAAGGTAACTCATGCAACTACATATGTATTTTATTACAGTCTATACGATCACGTTTAAACCCTGGAGCGAATTTCATCCTTCTCGGCTACAGCTTCGGTTGTCTGCCCCTTTTAAAACTGGCTAACATCCTGGAAAGCGAAGGTACGTAAACCAATAATAATCTCATATTGACTGCCTAGTTGGTCGAGTATTTAAAAGCGCAAATGCTAGTAACTTGGTATTCCTAGTAGTACATAGTTCAGATTCTGAATTTGTGCCCGGTGGACGGTTATAAGCTCCATGATAGGATATATAATTAATTTAATTGGTGAAACGCGGGAGTGTTACTACCCTACTCTGCCTACCTCTTTAAGAAGACACAGGCGGGGTGTTGTACTTATTTCAAATTTAATAAGTGTCGCTAATGTTTACGGTTTTCTACTTTAAGAATACCTGAACATGCTGTCCAAATGTTTTCTGCGTCCTATCCGGTGGACATGGCTCGAAATATTAAGCATTATTTATTTAAGAGAAATAACATAAAACTTATATCATTAAAGCGCTTTTGATACATAAGCATCACGTTTTACCACTATTATAAAATTTTTACCGTCTCATTACAGGACGTAAAGGAACAATTATTTGTTTGGATGGTGCCCCCGACTTCCTCTACGCAATGCTCAATTTGTTCTTAAACGTCAACAGCGAAACTGACTTGCAGAACAGTCTCATCTGCCATACCATTGACATTGTATCTGCTACCAATGATATCACCGGAGAACTAAAGAGCAAACTCGACGAGATCGAATCCTACGAGGAAAGAGTCCAGTATGCACTCTCAAATTGCCCACCAACCAAATATTCAAAGGAATTTATAGGAATGGTTGCTGTTGCGACCTTCAGTCGATTGAAAATCGTCCTCAATTACAAGTCTGAAGATATCAAGAAATTAAAATCACCTATTATTTTGTTGCGTCCTAAAGAGAATATAGCAAACATCACAGTAGAAGACAACTACAGTCTCGAGAAATATTCGGAGAGTACAGTCTCCGTGCACTTCTTTGAAGGAAATCACGCCAGTATCATTGAAAATAAGGACTGTGCTAATACAATCAACAAAATAATACAAAACCTTACCGGTGAAACTGGTAAAACGCCCCAGAACGTTGTCACAAGTATGGTTGAGAAGGAACGTTCTGTGCAAGTTTAATTTTACGTTAAAGGCTTTTCTTTCAAATTAAATTTGAGCTTATTTTTTCGAATATTTTGACAAAAAATCGTTGTTACAATCGTATTAGCCTTTCGCTAATTATATCTGTTTTTTAGCTTTAGGTCATGGTATAAATTTTAGGGGTTTCTCAAGGTACAGCGTTAGCACCATAGTATTAGTTAGTTAATAAAACGGACGTATTTAATAAATTAATTTGTAACTAGTAATTAAAATAAGATAAATATTAAGCAGATCTTGTTAGCAGTTAAGGAAAAGTTATTTATTCGTTGTTATAACTATTAGATTAGACATTTCTCTCGCTAGAGACCAGTACCAAATCAAATAATCATTAGTAATAGTATAATAGTTATAATATTTTCATCTAGTAATTATATTAGGTTTTTGTGGGTTACTGTTTAAAGGTAATTGTTTCAATCAGCACAGTTAAAGTTGGTTTAAGGGTTTCGTGAATGGGTGTGATAATATACAATACGTTTTTCAATTTCCAATGTCGTTTTTTTATTTACGCCTAACAATCTCACACGCAATAACACTGTTAACGCCAGTAATCCCCGAAGAGGTAGGCATAGGAGTGAAGTGCACTCCCACGTTTCACCAGTTACGTTTATGTCCCATGGAGCAAGTGGTGAGCCTATTGCCATACACTAAACACAGATCCAGACACCGAGTCACTACAAGAAATTTCTTTTAGAAAATCTAAGTTTTAAAAACGCAATACGCAATACGCGACCGGTTAATAAATAATTAAGCTATACATTAATACGTGAAGGAAAACGGGAGAAAAAAGGGCAGGAGAGTATGATTTG
>DWMF01000152.1:0-18090 GCA_018244815.1 Parelbella polyzona | reverse complement strand
GAGGCCTTTAATCTTACCTCTAATTAAGGCAGCAGATGTCGCTGTTGCTGCCAATTTATTAGGGAAAATACCTCGGCGATTTGTAGAGGACACGTGAGGTAGCTCACGTTTTAATATATGTACATAATAATAACCGCATGGGGAAGCACGAGTCCCGGAATCGGAGCCTGTTTAAGAGAGTGGGTGTAGAAGAAGCACGTCAGATCTTTCCGATAGAGATACTTAGGCGCTCCGTCATACCTGCTTACCGCATAAGGGATCTGGCGTGACGATACAACAATAATAATAATAATTCGTATGTGTTCATACTTACTTTATATATAAGTTTTGCAAACCAGATGGAATTATCACCATAAATAATTCTTGAAGCATTAAGATGTGCATGATATGAATATTGGACTGTTTTTTTCTTGTGTAACATAACTTCGGAAGTTCATTTATAAGCGCTGCGATCTGACTTTTGTGGTAAAATTTCCGATCGTACAATAACCTAAAATGTTACTTTAATTTTGCTGTATTAATTAATGTTAACGATGGGTACTTGACCAATTAAAAGTACTTTTTGAAATCTATTAACTCTTATATTACGATAATATAATGCGACAAAAAACTACAGAAAAAAAGAAGGAAACCACGAGAGGAGGAGGAGTCCACGAGAAACCTTTGCTGGTACTTTTATTAAACAACCCAAAAGTAACAAACGCCTAATAAAATATGAACACGCGAGTACATATGTCAATTACATCAAAACGTAATTACACGAAAATTATTTACAGTACAATTTTACCTGACTTCACATAAGAATATTTGTTATGCAAATATAAACCTTATTGCGTAGTAAAAAGGACGAGCGTGAATACAAGATACACGATAACCAATAAGCCAATGTAATTAGCCACGAAAATCCGCCACGGCGTTCGCGCCGCCACTCCACCTTAAATTATGACGAGGGTTTAATTCAAAGACTCGCATCCCTATAAATCACACCTGTTACGCTGGTTCGCTCGTGTATAACTACATCCATGCAACCTTGGAATACGTCCAAATAAAAGTCAACCTTAAGCTGATATGTGTAGAGCACAATTTAATTCGCAGGGTTATCCAAAACAAATACGTCCCCGTAATGAGAGATTGGTTACATAAGGAATTAATGCGTCCCCGAAGAAGCGTCGTCTATCGATCGTTGTTCAAGTGTTAACCCGTATCGCCTGTGTTGGATAATCGACCCTATTTGTTGGTAACGAGAACTCATTTTTGATTGGCATAGACAGGTTGATACCTCGATTTAATTGGTCTACGCGCTTGTTGGATTGGATTCGGACGTTTGAATATAATTCGGATGCTGTGGTTTCATGTATATATTCAGACATTTTCAAAATATTTAACTTAGCAAACAGTCAGACCTGCCACCTGATACTAAGTGGTCACCGTTGCACACGATAAATTTGCAATACCCGAGGAGTGGTCAATGCGTACATATAAAGATGTATAATTAATATTGTATAGAAAGCAAAATGATTTATAATTAATGATCAAGTTATAGTTTTTAAATATAACGTGTTACGGACTAACGGAGGCCCCTTTTACAAGCATTCTGTATTATTAAATACATACTTATTATGTAGTCTCCAGCAACTATCTAATGCATCTTAAAAATAATGATGATTTTTCTCTATAACATTGTTAGTAATTCAGAGTTTAACCATGACGTATAACTATAGACTATATGTATTTCATATCATAAGATAGATAGATATTTCCTAAGGCGTGTTACACGAGAACAATAAAATATCTCCCTTCTCTATGATCATATTGCACTTTTTCCGGTTCAACAGTTTACAGCTTCCAACACGTACTCCAGCTTTTCGAAGTGCATCGAGATAGACTAAAAATTTATTTGTTCACATCCACCTAAGGTAGTGTTGGAAAACAATATCAAATAAATCTTACGTTATTGTAAATGACAACAGTATACTAGTTTGCCGAATACTGTCTTTAACCGAGGGATCCAAACGATTTTTTTTTAAATTTTATTACATGAATATTTTTTAAAGTATTATTATTATATTTCCCAAACTAACGCGCATTTTGTTAAGAGAGTGATAATTGTAGACGAAGAGTAGGTTAAATGTAATTATTTGAGACGAATAATCTTCTATTAGATTAAAATGTAACATTATTTCTCATTATATTTTGTTAACGGTTTTCGTTTTGTACCATCGTATTTCTGCTTCCTATCTATACTTTCTGTGTACGAGTCTAAAACTGTAAATATACTGTTCAGTAAATAATCCTTTTGTACCTTCTATCAAAGAATGTGTAAGTTATTTATGCCTTATTGCATTAAGAATTAAATAATAATGAGGTTATTTATTCGAGGTTGCTAGGTTTTTTAGGTTATCGCTACGTGTATGAGTGTAATATTATGTATAAAAATTCTTTTGAAATTTTTGTTTTTCTGTTTGTTCGCTCGGCAGTCACATTCACTGTCACTGGCATCAACAAAATTAATGAAATTATTACATATGGGTGTCTCCATTTCTCCAACATGAAAATTAAATAAAACCGAGTACCTCTTAAATATGCGACAAATAAAAAGTTCCAATGAAATACCACCTTTGCAATCAAATAGCGTCATGAAATAAAACGACGGAAACTACTATTCAAAACATGACACTAATTCCAATACACGACTTTTGAACGCAATCAAAAGCAAAAAAATTGAGGCCTCGCAGAAAAGTACACCTTGGAAGAGGCGAGCTTTCATGCCCCCCTATCTTAATTACTAACTCACCCCACGTTATCGGAAAAGCTCCGTAATTATTTCTCCCTTTATGTTATTTTCCTCTTACCGAAGAAAAAAGGGGGGCAAATTCAATCATAGACGAACTATGAGGTGAATAATTTTGATCAGAGCTTCTTGCCGCTTGTAATAACGAAAGATGACTTTTCTGTAATTACGGCGTTGGACGGTTTTTGCCACTCTCGGGAACGATTTGTACATGATGAAACATTATGGAGCGCACATGAAAACCTTAGAATATAAAATGAAATGTATACCAGCTTAACTCATGCAAGGTTTTTCGAGAAAATCCATCCGCTATCGGACCTAGATGAGGTACATTTTCATGAGCTAAGAGAGTTTGAAAAATTTTATCACTAAAATGTACTCGGTTGCCGACTGCTAACCGAAATATAAAAGGGACCTTGAAATATAATTAAGAGCGAGTTCAATATTTAATACTCGGAATTGGAAATGGAATAGGAATGGATAGCAATAGGAAATAGTACAAAAGATCGTATGAACGGTAGCGACGAAGCTAAAAGTTCTAATGTGAAACAAATTCTGACAAACACTTGTAAATCATCCTTCATGTATACGTCTATCGAATACAAAATGACATTGATCAATTCTGTGGGACATTCGTCAGCACTAAATCTTTTCATTGTTAGATAAAAATTTGACAGCTCCAGTGTTCGATGAAACTGCTATGAAGGATTAGCCTATCAGTCAACTTAACACATATGTCCTATATAGAGTACGAAGCTGATATTCCACCCCAACAAAATGTCTGTATAATGCTATAGCAATGATAAGCAATTCTTTGCTTATCATTGCTATAGCATTATTATTTACATTGTTATTTACAAAGAGATACCAACTCGCGTATTAATAGCGCTATTTCATTTGCCTTACTTTTTAGAAAATGTGTATGTATATAAAATGCAGACAAGGCATGTACTAAAGTGAAAATAAATATAAAAGCAAAGATTGCACACGAGGGAAGCGAAGACGGTGATTAATACAAAGATATGGCTCCGAGAAAAACAAAAAACTATTAACATCGCGTCGTACGTAACTAGCGTGGAGTGTGCGAGCAGCGAGTTTTTTGCACGAAATTCGCGCGGGGCGAGTGATAAATCTAGAGTTGCTCCGACATAATTTATTTAAGATTTCTTACTAACTTGCTCCAGTACAAGCGAATGTATTGTAAGCGACTAAAAAACTATCTTAAACGTCATCAGCCTAAGTTCATTGATCGATATATGTAGACCTTCTCTAAGGTATTTTTGCCCACAATGCCACCGCGGGCATGCCGCTTTAATCGCCTCTTACGACACCTTGTATCTCGGTATGGATTCAGAGGATATTTGTACTTTTTCTTCAGCCTGACACACAAAGAACAAACAACATCTGTATACAAAAAAATTATAACTAAATAAAAAGTTCAACAATGGTTGTAGCTATATTTTTATTCTGACTGATGTAATTTAGACAATACTCTAAATTTAATTTAATGAGTAACAAATGTATGATGTTTCAGTTCAGTGTATTTTTTGTCTCAGAATATTTGTATGTCATGTAGTTTTCTTTTACGCTACGACCAGTCCTTTAGAGCACCAGCTTGGCAAAGCTCTTGAGAACTCTTACACCGATGCACCAAGTTAGCAGTGAATTATTTGCTTAAAACACCGATAGAGCCAGATTTATAACTTTGGCACTTTATTTTTAAACTAGCGCCTGTTTTCGACTTGCATTGTTTTAAGCGGTTAAACGTCATGCGTAAATATCTATGTCTGTTTTTTTTGTGCATTTATTCATGTAAGTTTTTTTGTCAAAGTAACCACAAGCCAGTCCATATCCAGTTCTTCGATAGATTTCAATATTTCTTATTATTATCAAGCCTTTAATAATCTCTCTGTTGGACAGTACTCTCTAAGAATGAGATGAATTCAGGGTCTTGTTTGTTGCTCTAAGTGCGGGTTGATAGATAACTAGTGGCTATTAAATTATTTTCTAATACGTCGTTACGGTTAAGGGGTGTATTTGCATATAATTTGTAGCGTATGATACGTATCGTCCTAGATTTGCTTATGAAAACATCCAGGGAGCTGTTTCTGCCGCTGTACATGTGTACCTTGACTATGGTTGTGAAAGTTGGACTTGCTAAGCTCAAGCCCAAGACTCTACAAAGATTATTTGATCACATTTGTATTCTCACTACATGGTATAAAATATAATAATATACATAAAACAAAACAAACGAATCGAAACAAAATATAAAAAACGAATTAATTCCTCAAATGTTGGAGCTATTCATGAAGACAGTGTCCACGACGAGAGGGATGTAATTTTCCGAAACATTACAACCGCTACTGCATAAAGGGGCGGAGTTTGTGGTCGGTTAACTCGAGTAATTGACGTTAAGCATTGCCTACTGGAGAGCTGCTGGAATTGCTGCTCTGGCATACGACGTTATTATTATCCTGATATAATAAGGCCGTGTTCTTGACGAGCATATGCAGCAAACGATATGTCAAGAACGCAAGTAACAATTGATCTATGCGAGTCCCTTGAAACTCTTTTATATTAATTTGTAAATACCACATTTTCCAGGTTAGATTCTTTTCAACCCAATGCTCCGCCAGCGTGGGAGTGAAATTTTCTTGTGATGTACATGACAAGACAATTATACCCGGACGGGAATCGAACACATTATAGTCCTTTATTGTCTTATTATTAAATTTGAGTAGCCTCTCTGTACAGATCGATACATACCATACGCCTCAGTGAACAGCAAATACAACATTCAAGTCTTTCTTTACCACTAACGATGACACTTGACTCCAAGATCTCTATAGAAAAAGTACCAGAAACATATGAATACTATATCTTCTTAACTGTTCGATGAAAACATATGATAACACTGTTATAAAAAACATGTTTTCTTTAAGCACTATCATAATCTCCGGACAAACATTTTTCAAAGTATACGTATACTTCGAGAGGATATGATTTATGTTATAATCGGCTTATTATAATCATACATTTCTATGGCCTACACGTAATAAAAACTTTGTGAAAGGAACGAAAAACCTAGGCACTCTATTTAATCTATTTCAATGACAACATGGAGCTAACAGATAATAGAGTTATCAGCATCGATTATTTAATAGGGAACAACGGGCCTCGGTATTTCTATTCCCATTTGTCTAAATGAATATTATTATTTATCTCTCCTTTAGAGGCTTGCGGATCTGTTTTGTTAATGGACACTGAGGTCTTCTCTTATCTTCATTGTAATTAATAACGCTGCTCACTGTATTATTGCGTGCTTGATCCCTTAGGCACCGGTTCAATAGCGAGCTAGAAGCGAGGTTCGAGCAACGCGACCACAACTTTGGAAAATTTGTTACGATTTAGGTTTAATAATTAATAAAATGATATTACTATTCACTTGTAAATGTAATAAAAAGATGATTTTAAAAGCGATCGCGCACTAAAGAGACAATATTTCAAGGTTAATGTTATGCACAATGCTTGTGGTTACTATTTTGCGCGAAAGCTTTTATAATTCAAATTCCATATGAAATTCTTCATCTTGCCAATTTAGGGATTTGTTTAAAAAAGTTACACTTAATTATAACGCCATTGCTTGTTTTATTAGGATTCGACATAACCTTACTCTAAATAATTATTTATATACTTATTGGTAAATCGTGCGTTGTTTACTAGCAAAAGGTAGCAAAAAAATGTATTTATTAATTATCTTTTATTCGTCTGTAACAGAACAAGCGATGTATCGTAGAGCGAATATTTCGTTTTTGT
Source organism: Parelbella polyzona (assembly GCA_018244815.1). Classification (NCBI taxonomy): domain Eukaryota; kingdom Metazoa; phylum Arthropoda; class Insecta; order Lepidoptera; family Hesperiidae; genus Parelbella; species Parelbella polyzona. Next base: position 11,480 of record DWMF01000152.1, on the reverse strand, counting down.
TGGGCATTTAGCTGTTGTTCAGAATGTATAATAATGTAATGGAATTCACCGCCAAGGCGATTGCAGAACCTTTAGCGTGCCGTGAATCCCAAAATTATTATGATATACGATTTAAAAATACTTTGCATTCATAGTATCTGTAATTATCACCCTTCTTCTGAATAAAGGATTATATACAAATATTTGCATGTAGGAAAGTAAGAAAAACAGAAAATATTTATCTAATCTTATACTTACGAAAACAGAAGATATTAACGTATACCAATGAATAGTAATAGATAACGTAATATCACGCCTGTAATCCTCGATTGGGTAGGCAGAGAAGAAGCGTAGTACACTCCCACGTTTTACCAGCAGTGACAGATAGTAACCTAATAGTTCATTTTATTTTGAAATACAATGAATAGCAGTGATGTAACGTCAGACAAAAACTTCGCGACTTATCTTGTTATGAGATTTATCTAGAATATTATTAATATTTATATGCTAAAATACCGAGTCAGAAATATTAGAATTGCCTGAAATCCATGTTCGCTAGTACTTATGACTCCCTTAGTTAATTTAAATAACAGACAAGCTCCGTCTCTCGCTTCACAATCCGTATTTGATTTATGCTGAATAATTAAATCTCATGTACGAAAACATTTTAACGATTGTCTCATGAAATTTGCGCAATATTAACGTCTAACATATTACCGGTGCTAATGAAAGTATTTTTCGTCACCGCTACCTGAAAGCCTGAAGACGAATATCTTCAAGGAGTGCGTTCTACCTGTCAAGACCTACGGAGCCGAAAAGTCGACACTGACTGGAGATATGGAGAGGGCTACGCTCGGCGTCTCTCTGAAGAATCGCATCAGTAATGAGGCGATCCAATAAATCCTGCTTAACATAGGCGTCCCCAAAAGGTATTTTTCTTGCAATCTGTGCGCTGGACATGAGTTTTGGGGTCCGCAGAACACAGCTTCTCCCATCGCCCACGATAATATCCGTCAGCGGCATAGACAATTAGTACCGCGTACCGCGCGTACCGCGATGAGCTGATCGCCAAAGCCTCTTATTTTACATTTCAATAAGTACACAATCAAAGTGAAGAAATTATTTAAATCATAGTTATAAATTTATTTTCCGGACAAACTACCTCATTAATTATTGCAAACTACAGCAACTAGAACCGTAAAGTTTGTACAGCGAGCTCCTTTTATGACTTGAAGGTCAACTAGGGAAAGATATTTAAAAATTCTAATTGTAAAACTATAAAAAGGAGCAAAAGATTGTATTAAAATTCGTCAGTTTAAAAGTCTGAATTTTGAAAAAAAAAAAACTTTCTGTTTGAGTTTAAAATTTACTGCGCCGTCTTTTTTGAAAATTCCACTTCTGAGATAGTAAAATATGGAATGTGTTTTATAGTATGTGCGAATATTCATCTCTTTAGAGAACAGGAAGAGGTAAGTTTTATGAAGTAGATCTTCGTTCTCCTCAAATATTCCACGGAATAGCAGGATACATGTGCAAAAGGCATAGACTTCTCTTTTTCAGTATAATATGATAACATTCTTGAATAAAACCTAGTTACTTAACATTCGATTACTTTTCATTTCATTGCTTGTATGTGAATATGTACTGTGCAAAAGTATAACTATATTTTAATTATACTTACTGTATGTGTATGTAGTATAATATACCTTATACATTAGAAAAACTAGTACTTTTATATATACGTTTGTCTAATTTATATTTTTAAGATAAAACCGCTTTCCATATATAAAAAATTGTTTTTTTTCAAATCACCGAGTTTTTGTAATATTTCTGTATACAGCAACACTGAAACGGAATAGGGCAAGGGGTTGGATAAATGACGTTTGATACATTATAATAACAAACGCTCTATTACCTCTCTGTCTCCTTTTCATCTTTATTTTTGTTATATCAATGACGAGCTTACACCACACATGTATTAATAAGTCACAGTGATTGTCGCGATTTGATTGAATCATATTTCCTCTCTTAACTGTGTTATACGGAGTCCTGTAGCCGCTTCATTATATATAACAAATGCTATCAATTAACTGTGCCTCGCTGTCCACCCCAGATAACCGCTAAATCCTAAACCTATCGTTTCGTCACTGCACCAATAGGCGTTCGGATGATTTGTGTCTCGATACCGCCATTTTTCATTCTCCCCACTGTCACTAAATCATGTTGACAACTCCTTGTAGGGTTGCTAGCGTTGTGGATGAAAATCTTAAACTTTCTTTAAATCTGATTTAAGATGTTTGCATTTTGTTAAGAAATACTTAAAGCGCCTGTAACAAAATATTAACATCTTAAATGAAACATATGTTAGAAATTTTTTTTATAGTAATTATGAAATTTCTAAGTTTTGAAAGTATATTTTCAGTTTTGAAAAATCACATACTAAAATTGATATCAACACACCAAAAAAAATACTTAACTTCTAATTTACATATTCCAGGTATTTATAATTTTAACGATTTTATTAATGTTTCTAATGTTCCACATTTGTTAATTTTCTTTCCCCCAACCTCACTTTATAGCGTGCTATAAATTATTTTTATACAAAAAATTGACATCCCTAAATCCACGGCAACTCTTCGGAACATTTACCCTGTTTGGTTCGAAGAAAAGTAAACCGAATAACCTGGACGTAAAATCAATTTCCCTTCAACACGTCTCTTCAAGGCCATTCAAGTCGATTAACGCGATATTCAACCTAATCTATCTATTTTTAAGGCAGCTTTTCAACTGTCCGGAGACGGTGTTAAGGTCGAATGCTGGCGAAATTTATTGTTTGTTTACCGACGTGTAATAAAAATACGTGTGATATATAGAGGGCGCTTGTTTGTCGAAACCTTGTTATAATGATGCGGCGATTTGTTCTCGAAAATTCTTGGCTGATAAATTTTAATATTGGCACAACACACTTATTTTCCTCTCCTCTGTAAGTGGCATTATATTTTTGTAGTGACGTTCTTTATTATCGTGAATGGTTCGTAGGCTTCTTCGTGTTTCATGCCAAAAATTTCCGTACACTACATTCATTTTTAGATTTCTTATTATTTAGTCACTCAATTTGTAGATATTTCTAGGTTATTTGCTAGGATAATTCGCAGTTTTTCGATACAGTGTTAGTTTTAATAATAATTTCAATGAAACTTCCTCACATCCACTAGCCCCTATCGTCCGTGCACTCAATTACACTAATTGGACACACTAATTATGACTCCCGACAAGATTAAAACGAACTAAATCGCTTTGATCATTAGTGAAATTGATGCTATTATGAGATGTAAGTAAGGAAATGAAATTTGTTCCGTGTCATGTAAATAGCATAGTGATCTCAAGGACCTAACCAACTTTCAGTGCAATTCATAAACGCTACACTGATTTCCACTTCTATTCTACAAGAGAAGAATCGATTTTCTATCAGAAATCATAATTCCAATAAGGCCTCTAACTTACAACAATAGTACATCACCAACATAATAAATATTTCTCTGTCGTTAACATAAAGTGACAGGGACTGTTAATTTATCCAATACACTCATCAGCTCTCCGAAACGGAGGATGTTGTGACAATATACGACTTCCAAGACTGAAGAAGGTGGGTTGTTTATAAAATTTAAATATTTTTTCCCACGGTACAAGAAATGAAGATTAGCTTTAGTACTTAGTGTTCAAGTGGCAGATTCATTGAAGAAAATTTACATGAAATAGAGAGCATAATAATAAAAAAAATAATATTTCAAGAAGGAAAAAATAAAATCATCAGGTAATAACATCAACTTTTTTAGAAATAGTGAAAAATATTATACTTATTTCAGAAGTTAGGTAATTTTTGGCGTAAAATAAAACTTCATAATCAAAAAAAACATATCATGAATTTCGATTCACAATTATATCAGTGTATGACACGTAAGATATAAGGGTAATCACTCACTTTTTACTGAAGTACGAGTACATAATTTTAAATTCGAAGTGATGTAACACAATTCTCAAGTTAGTTTTCTCACAAGCCACTGTTTTGTTCAGTCCCCTACCTTCAGTTACGTCATTTTTGTTTGCAGTTCACGGGCCAATCGGAGCCGTGTTGACTGACCCTTCAGAACCAATAACCCATACTATCTACGGACAGGTTATGAGTTACGTGTGTTTAACATCTCCTCAGCAGTCTCAGCGTTTGTTTCGAACAAACTCGTTTATAGTTACGTTCAACATATTATGAACAGCAAGCTATGACTAATACAGCCTTGAACGGAAATGTTGAAGGATATTTTCGTACAGATTTAATATTAGTTTTTTATAATTAGGATAGTAAAAATACTTATTATATAATAATATTATTAATCGTAATATTCTCATGACACACAATGTGTATCACACCTTAAAAGAGTACAAATGTGCATCGATTCAGAAGGTGATCATCTGACCGACATTGTTTTTTTAACTTAATTACGAGTACATAAATTTTTCACTTTCAATTAAACTTTCCGTGAAGATAGAACCATTTATTTTTTAGTTTTTGGTGAATTTCAGAAATTATGTCATTATTTTCTTCCTTCCTTCTTTCTGAAAAACATCCGTATACAACCTTCTAACGGTGAAAGGATTAATGAAAATATCAATGAATGTGCTGTCCAAATTATAATTTTGATAAGTTCTTCTTTACTTTTAAGACAATCATTATGACATTACCTAAATCCACGTTAAAAGAAAAGATGTATTTGAAAATATAAATTCGCTAAAGTGACCTAAAACCATGAAAAAAATATGGATATTTGCACGCGCCTGAAAACGTTTTCGCATGATTTTCTCCGACGAAATATCATCGCTACGCTCTCGGCGCTCACATTTTACTCCCTTTTGTCATATTATATTTTTGTCGTACAACATTCGATGTTTGTCTGCCATTGTACGATAAACACTAGCTCCGTGCCAGTATTTGTTCACGTTTGTTATGACAACTCGATTCCCCAATAGCGACAGACGAATGAGCACGGGTCGATGTGATTTCCCTATATTTTTCCAATAAGGACTCTTACATTCGAATGGACACGTCGTGAAGGGGATGCTCGAATGCGTTCCATGTTTCAGCACACCTGCTCCGCGCCAGAATAAAATCGTAATCTACCAACTTTATTACAAAAAATATAAGGTTGAAAATAGTTAAGCACTCGCGTTCCCAGGTTTTGTCTTGTACATTTCGTTAGTTTGCCAGTTCGAATCGAACTTTTGTGTGAGGTATTTGAGTTCAGTTTTGAATGATTATTAAGAGTTCTGTCATATTAACTCTCAGGTTCGTTCGAACGCGAGTGTATATTTGAGAAAAAATATAAATAGTGTGTCGTGCTGGAACAAACTCTTTGTAGTGTTGAATTTTAGATTTACTGAGCCCAGCTCTGCCTCGATGCTTTCATATTTTCCGCTCGATACAATATTATTTCAGATTCCCTCACAATAGTTTATTCGCGGCTATATTTTTTTAAAACAACAAAAGCGTTAAGCGCTATTATGTGTTTTCTACCTCATAACTCCGTCTGCCTCTCCACCATAACTCCTCCTCTATTTTAAGGTATCACATATTTGTTCATATATCTGCGAAGAGAAATACAAAAATGCCTAGGACAGAAAGAAAAGCAGCGAAAATAAAACCCATTGACAATACTTTTATTTCTCAATTATTAGACACGACTCTTCTTTATGATGAGAATGTCTAAGCCTACAGTCAGCCACGCTGACTAAGTACGATGTTACAGCATATCTATAACATTAAAGTCTTCCTATCTACGCAACTACCAAAATAATTTCATCAATCACTTTGGTAACAAGTCCTTTGGAACAATAATGATTAAGAGTGTTATGTTCATGTTTAACACCAGTTCTTGCTGTTAACATCTACATTTTATTTATTGTATTGTTGTGGCACACCCTGGGAAAGGCCTATGTCCAGCGATGGAACGGAAAGGGCTAACGTGATGATGATGATGATTATTGTTGTTTTCACCATCATTCGCTATTGTATGTACTTCTATGTTAAAATTTATTGTTTTAACTTCTACAACAGTTCGAACAACAAATATGACACGAGCCTCATTTAACTCTCAACGCTTATATTGTGATGTTTCTGTAATGAAATTCATCTGTGTGCAGACGGTTAGCGCACAGCATCTGCATCGATCCTAATAAACTTTTCTCGACATTACCATCCAGCTCGCTACAATCTCAACATAATGGATTCGAGATTTGAAATTTAAAATCAGTTTTTCGCTAAAACGTTGTAAATGTTTAAGCTCAAATTCTGCTCGTGTTTTGCTTTCTTCTTTGTACTTATTTATATTTATATTGACTTAGGTTAGTCTTTTAAGACATGTCCCTTATGACGTGCCGTTTATTTCAATTTCGTCATGGTATTAGTAACTAATGTCTGTTGTAATATTTAATCACTAATCATAATATGTAATCATATCGACTTTTTCACTAAGGGATAGATAATGTGGTGTGAACTAGCACTAGGAGTTTCGTTTAATGAGATACCAAATGAATAAAAGTATAAACGCCTTCACTTGGGATCGTGATATCTTATTCATTTTACAAATGTAATTCAAACTATTTCATTGTAATGAAACTGTCATCTATTTTGATTAGTCCAATATTCGTTCAGTTATACTCGTATATATCACCATAGTGAGAGAAGAAACATCAGAATAACGCAAAGATGTGCATCGTATCGCTCCCAACGGACACGCAAACAAATAGAACTAGAGCACGATATCGCAACTGGCAAAACGCGTGGAATCGAATGTTCAATGCGATCGCTCTATTTAATCTCACAAACTTGTATCCACAACTGTACAGAGAGAAATCGACCTGATAAACTCGGTAGCAAGATACATTGATGATGAGCACACGAAATTGAACCTTAAGTTCTTGTACCAAAAGATTTATAAAGTGTAAAAGGTGGACAAGGGTTCAAGAGGTCTCAAATAGAAGGTCGCATACAGGCGATCAGCCGTGCAAAGTTTTCATGGGTTTAGGTTACATGATTCACTTGGACTCACATTTCATTAGAGGTAATAGTTCAATCAGTGAGAGCAATAAGGTGAGGTCGATCATTGACTATACAAAGACTCGCAAATCGTCTAGTATCTGAATATTTAATTTTAAATGCAAATTAGTTACTTCCATTTTCAGTTTTAAAATATTCCGTTTAATTTTATTTCTAATACTAGTTCGATCCAAGAATAATTTTACTCTCAAGTTTTTTTTGAGACAAAATTAAGTTGTTATTTATTTTTATCATTTATTATTATTACAAATTCATGACATTTGCTAATATTTACCTATAGATTTTTTCTTCCTTATCCGTTAATAATACGTACTGCGTGACAGAAATGAATAAATCAACGTAAATATAAGTAAATACGAATAGCCTGCAAACGACCATCAGATTCTTTAATAGACAGAGCCTCTGTAGTAATCAGACAGGTGACAAACATTTCATAATTATTATGATCATCAATCATTTAACTGTTTCACTGAAACTTACGAGAACTTACTTAAACAGAACGAATACGCAAGCAAAGCAAGACATTGATTAACACAAAAGTCTGGCGAAACTACGTTTATGCTTTGTAGGAAAATATAACAAATTTAATGAAATGTTCCTACTTACAGCAGCCGGAAACACATTAAGCGCCATTACACAAAGAAATGAATTACTCTCGACAACGGCGACCCAAAATTCGAGGGCAGTTTAAAACAGCATTCCATTTTCAAAATCGCCCACAACAATCAGTATGATATCCAAATGGAATGGGCGTAAAGGATAAAAAGCGAAACCTCCCGCGAGATGCATTACAAAAGGAAAACCGGTACAAATCTCACCCAAGATGGACATGGAAACCGTTTTACCTAAATACACGTAAACACTCCGATACACTTCTTGCCGAAAAAACGGTCCTTTGCCGCTTGTTTTCGGTGTACACCGGTTACGAAAGTTTTGGAACAATACGAGTACGTAGACGTATATAAAACACGTAGAGTTTAGAATGATATTGAATGTAAGCACCTACATGTGATAGGTGTTTTATGCACAATTCATTTAATATTAAAAACTAATAGATAACCCAAAGAAGAAAAGAAAAAATAATACTATACATTAATAAAATTCAGAGAAGTTCGCACTTCCGAAACTGTACAATATTTCCTGTCACATAAAAGAAGTGACGTATATTGCATTCTTTGTCCTTGACTTCCTATTTTCAAAAGGTGACATTGTAGTAGTCATTTCGCCTATGACGTTACCAAAATTTGCGCCTCACGAGATACATTCCCCTACTTCTACCCCGTGTTCCTGAACAATGTGTCTAGATCTTCACAAAAACAGTCTGCCAACGACGTTTATTGTTTCGCGCCCGGAGCAACGTCCGCCATGATTTATGTTTTACAACACAATTGCAATCGTGAAACTGCAATTTATTATGTAAGACGGAAGCCCAGATGCATGCCGACGAGTTATTGCTCAGAAATTAGAATGTACCCGTCTTACCCACTGCGCTATGTTAAGACAGGTTATTAAACTAAACTGGTTCCTGTTGTCGGTTGCAATGTACACATATGTTTTAGCGGGAACTTAATTTAAAGCGATTAAAACGTGATGGATGAGGCAGTAATACTCATAATTTTAAGGACAACGTTACATCCGGTCAGTAAGGGGATCTGCAATATTGGAACCAGATAGCTGATAAACTACACGTCTATACAAAATACGTGATTACACGAGTAGTACTGGATATTAAATCATCTACAAGTGTATAATTTATTATCCAGACATAAGTAAAATACTCGTGCTTGGTAGATGTCTTGAGTGGAAGTCTTACCAGAATCCGCAGCCAAGAAGAATTTCACCAGCCACGGTATCAACGGAAGAGTAAATAAACTACATACGTACGCAATATTAGGGAGGAAATAAATAAATCCACTTTATGAAAGAATCATTCCTTAAACTGAACATATTGTGTTCAACAACAATAACAATGTTTTCGTTGTTTTCAATAAAATTGTGTCACTATTGATACATTTTGTCACAAAAATACGAGTATTTTAGGATTCTGTCATTGTGTAGAGATTCTTGTAGAGATAGTGGTGTTTAATATAGAGACTGGAAGTATTCTTCATTTTCGAGTTTTGTTATTTCAAAACATGTTATTGTCAATTTTCATGTTCTCTTCGTTGGGATTTAGAAGTTTATATTATTATATTATTTGTTAAATGCGATAAATACCATACTAATTTTGAAGAAATATCCGATACATACATATAAATATGATCAAGTGTATAAATATTTATGAAACGTCTAAAAGTAAAATTGAAGAAATATCTCCTTCAAATCCGGCAAAACATTGGCCACGCCTCGGTTCTTGCAAGTGTCCTCAGGCGACGGTGACCACTTACCAGCAGGTTGCCCGTCTGCCTATTTGCTAGGCTAAATATAAAAAAAATCTATTGTACATACGCTGAATACCAACCAATGCAATTTAATTAACTTATTATGGTACCGTAAAAATGTTATTTAAACGTAAAACACGGCTTCCACCACCGCCATCTCAGAACTGGGGAAAAATCTTCAAAAAAGCTCCCTTTATCCATATAATCAACGTTGTCACATTTTATGAACCAAGATTACACGATATGCCATAAAAAAACGTTAGGGTTTTCCTGAAATTTACGATTTTCTAAGATAATGTTCTCATAAAGCGACTATATCGTACATATTAGAACACGCTGGCAGGCGTTTTATCTTCGCATAATTACTGCTTGTTAGAGTAATGTACACTTTAAGTTTCAACAGCATACCTACCGTAAATGCCTTAACCGCTTCACTTAACCGCTGTTCTTTTTGGACAGAAAAACTAAAATTAGGTATTTCTAAATAAATCATATTAAACATAGCTGCGACAAATTAGTGGTGGATCAGCAGAAGAGTTGTTAACGACATTAGTGTGATTTTCAGTTAATATTCATTTCTACATTAACATCATAAACTTATTAATTTTTACACACTTGGACATAGTGTAATGTGAAACTTTGCGTTATTGTACGATATAAGTATGTACATAATTTTATTCTGAATAGTATCAGTGCACGGTACAATATGTATATGCTGTATAATATAATGGCATCTTCGTATGTATAAGGACATAGACACATCTAGACTATGTGCGCTATATAACGAAAGAATAAGATCTCTCAGAGTTAAGTAGGCTTTTAGGCGATATTGCTGGCACGTAAACAATGGGGGGCGTGTTACAGTCGCGGCTTGTGCTAATGCGGGTAGGGTTGGGATATCGACCTTTTAAACTAATAGTTTTATATACACGCTTAGCTGAACACGAAACAAGCAAGCTTATCCACTAATAGCTATAGTTAATAGTAATAATAATTAATATTGTTATTACGTCATCACGCCAGATCCCTTACAGGATAAGGAGATAAAATTGAATGTCAAGTCTCGATCTCCACAGATCTAACATGCTTGTACCGTATTCATCACTTTCTGCAATACGCGCGTCTGTTCCGAAACTTCTGACGTCACGACCCGTCAGTGTCTAGTCTACCTGGTTATTTAATTTCAATGCATTGTTGAGCTGAGCCGTGTTTTGTTTTCCGAACATTGCTTGTGTGCTATATGGCACGTATGGCTGTGTTTTTCTGTTCTAGCAATATCGGCTAAAAGCCAGCGGCGGCTACTTATCTCCCGGTCCCGGGCTCTCCCGCAAATGTAGCCTTCACTGGAAATTCCCGCTTTGTATTGCGGATCTGTCGGATATTTATTGCACGGTTTATGGAGCAAAACGCGAGATCAAATATATATAATAACAATCTTGCGTTTTGCTGCTTTCTTTGATCTCGGTTGCGCGATAATTCTTTCGCTGTTTGTAATAACATAAGGGCAACAATGATAAATGCTTTGTGTGATTGGTATTTTTTTTTCTGTGTTTGTTCGTATTGTGACCGATAGAAACGAGGAGAAATGTGCGTAAAGTTGTGTTTGTTTATACTGATGCACTGGGAGTAGAATTGTTGTAAGTGAAATTATAAATGTGTGTCGATTGTATCGTGGATACTGGGAAAAGGAAAATACGAGTACGTCTGTAATTTTAGACAAAGGCCACGTGTTTGTTAGGTCATATGGTGAGTAGAGCAATTATTTAGTTTTCAAACTGACCAAGAGCAATCACGAAATTTTTGGAAGTACAGTTGCTTCCTCGACAACTTTGCCGATATCAAACCGTTACGGGTCTGTTGACCATACGACAAAGTGGAGTTGAATAGCTCCCAACCCTGTGACGCTTGATTTATCTAGAGCTAACATCCCCACTAGAACATCCTTTGTATTGTAGCAGCACAATCGTTATTGAATAGATGGCAGTATTGTCGCCCAGCTGTCAACACTTCCG
>DWMF01000151.1:0-18132 GCA_018244815.1 Parelbella polyzona | reverse complement strand
TGAAAATTGAGCTCAAAGATTCCGTTACATACATACATACAACCGAAGCTAATATAAAGCGTGTAAAAAATATACATGAATGCTGTGATTCTGGCTTTTCTAATTTTTGATATTGATAATGAATCGCATTTGAAATAGCATAACTTTGTATTCCTTTGATGAACAGTACTTAAACAAAAAACTTACATATATGATTTAGTTGATATAATATTCAATTTCATCACCGATTAATTTAATCTAGTTATTTAAAAATAGCTGTTTATATATTTTACATATATATATTTAAAATATACCCAACTAATGGTAAATTAACTAATACTGGATTACCTTATGCTGAATCTAATACTGGATGCTGAAACATTCTTTGAACTCATTTTCATAAAATGAAATCATTAAACATCGAAATATTAAACGGAATACCATATAATATCACTATGCAGTTGGCCTTTCCTCACTAGTTTTCGTATTTACAATAGATTTGTTATTTTTAAACTGAAAACGAAAAACATTATCTAGGTAGGTATTTGAGAACTTTGTATTAGGTATTTATCAAATATAGTCCTTACATTAAAGAATGTTAGTAATGGGATATAAAAGGTAAATAAGTTGCAAATTTTAAATTTTATATTCTTTTATCAATGATAAACGACACTTTTACGCGGCGCTCCAGTCTTGAGTGGAACCACCCCACGAGGGAGTCGCGGTGGCCGGCGCCGGGGCAGCTGAACCCCATTCTTCTTGTACCTAAAAAAAAAACACGTTTTTGTAACAAATATTAGTGACAGTTTAGACCTTAGGGGAACATAATTTAGGGTGTCAATCCATGTCAATTGAATCCTAGGTTCCAAACTTGGTACACACTTCTCTTTACATTAACCATACATTTTAAGATTGATTATATTGTCACAGACATCTTGAAAATACCTTTGCATTTCTTTATAATGTTCTCTAAGACATGTGATGTCTGCCAACCTCCACACTTAGCTAGCATTGTAGACTATATTCTTAGTACTCCTGTCATCCTAAGAGGAAAACATATGTCCAAATATTGGAACAATAAAAAGGTTGACTACAATGTTTTAAATGAGCTGTCTTTTCCTTTAATTAAAAAAACTATAGGAAATGATTTAATATTACATATTTTTAATATATATATGTTAGACTCACCTGAGCAGCCCAGTCTTCCTGTGGCGCGGGAGTGCCGAATGTGGTGGAAGCAGGTGGTGGGGCTCCTTCTTCCGCTCCAGTGAACAAGGGCTCAACTGGCTCGTACTCTTCATGAACAGGTGCAGGCACCTCGGCTTTAGGAGTGACAACAGCCTGAAAAATCAGATAATATAGAGTAAAATGTTGCTTTAGTGAAAAAATCCTATTATTGTTTGGCACCCAAGTCTAATGGCATTCACACTTAAATAGTGACAAAAGCAGTAAGAAGCAAGTGGTGTAAAGTATGTACTAAATTAAATAAAACGCAATCCATAGCTGGCAAGCAATAATCAAAATATCAAAAATATAAATATCATATATTTATAAAAATAAATAAAATAAAATAAATCAAAATTAAATTAAAGTTATTGGACACAATATTGCCAAAAACAATGTATTTTTTTGACTGCCTCGTAAGCCAAGTGGGTGCAAGCGCGACTGCAGATCGTAAGATCCTAGGTTCAAATCCCGGATTTGGTACTATTGAATTTTTCTAATTTAGAATTTCCAGTAGTGAGTTGGGAGTCTGGATTTGTGCCCAATGTATGGTAATAGACTCACCACCTATTCCATAGGACATATGTAAATGTAAATGGTGAAATGTGGGAGTGTACTACACTCATCTACCTACGCCGTCAGGGATTATAGGGGTAAAGTTAGGTTCATAACGTATTTTATCTATTTATTACTCATTTGACAAACTCAAATACAAATGCATAATTAAATATTGGGTTTATGTATCTGTACTGTCATATAAATAACAGTGCTTAAACTGTCATATAAATATTTAGTTTTTTAGGATATATTATACTGTCATAATTTTATCATGCATTAACTTAATTTTATAATGCAAAAACAGCAAGTAAAAGAAAAGAATTTCTATGTAAGTGAAAAATACCTGGAGCGGTACTTCCTGCTAAGGCAGCATTAATAGAACAAAAGTTTATACATGTTAATAAATGTTAAACATTCTATATACACAAACAGGTAATATACAGATTAGAAAAATATGTATACTATAAAGTTTTTCTAGGTGAATACAGTTAAATATGAAATTCACATGAAATCTTAAACCGTCATATAACATATAGTACTGTACTGAAGGCACAAATTGTGTAGTATATGACTATTATAAAAATATTAGTGCAACAATAGACTTTTCATATAAACACACAGACCTCCTAAGCCTGAAATATCAAATTTTCTAAACATGAGTATAAAATACTGTCTCACCTGTTCCTTAGCCTGCTGTTCTTCTTTTTCACTCTCTTCGGGATCACGGTAGAAGAACAAATCAACTACAACATCCCAACGTTGGTCACGAGCCAACATACCACGCAGTCTTAGCACCTCACGAGCCAAGAGCCACCACATAAGACCAATTGAGTGTGAAGACTAGAAAAGAAATTTATCACTTAGTCTACTGTTCACAAAGACAAACATATTTTTACTACAATACTTAGGTATTTCAAGTTATGAGATCTTAAAATGCCAATTCTTATAATTGTTATGATAACAAAATACAAAACTAAGAGGCCAAAATAACAACAATAATAATAATAATAATAAACCTTGGTATTGCATGGAATAGCAATGTCAACAAAACGCAGGGGTGAGTCAGTATTGCAGAAAGCAATAACTGGAATGTTCACATAAGAAGCCTCGGTGATAGGCTGATGGTCCTGAGCTGGGTCTAGCACAATCAGTAGACGGGGCTCTCGGAAGGCAGCTTGAATCTAGGGAAATATAATTTTTGTATATTTAAATCAACATTATTGAAAAAGGTATAATAAAGTTTATTAGACATTATCAGACAAGTTTATAATCACCTCTGCATGTAAGTGCAGTCATTGGTTCCTTAGTTAAATGTGTCATCATGTAATAAGTAGTGTATCATGTGGAAATAGACAATTCTTTAAAATCTCTACTGTCAACTACTATCTATGAACATGTTTAACACTACATCTTGTATGCTAATTATATATTATTTTAGAAACTGATCTATACCTTTATTCAATGTAAACTTCTCCATATTGACACTGCATGCAGTACTTATAAAGTAATGCATATTATGACAAGACACGAGTCCTAACCTGGTTAGTGAATGCACCGGGTGTGAAACGTCCAGCAATAGGAGTGGCACCGGTGTGAGAAGCGAACTTCAGAACAGCGCGCTGACCGAACGGCCGCGACGAGATGACGAACACGTCAGCGGGGTTTTCAATAGCGACTACCGCGCGAGCAGCCAGGACTAGCTTCTCCCAGGTGCGACGAAGGTTAATCACGTGGGTACCGTCCGCGCGCCGCTTGTACACGTATGTCTCCATCTGTATAAACAACATATTGTGACCGCTTGGAACATAGGAAAACTTAGATTAAACTAGTATTTAATCGCTCAGTTGGGAGAATTGATCCTCATTATTAATATCAGGCATATAATGGAACGGATTCTCTTATCATCATAGCTCAGAGACTGAGTATCAAGGTGATGTTTTATACTAACCTGGAAGTTGACATTCTCAGACCCCAAATGGGTCGTAGCCGCAAGCATCTTGGTAACATCCTCCTCGTTGAGGGTCAACACGTCTAATCCTCCCGACATCGTTGCGTTTGTTTGAGTTACGACTAAACCTGAAACCAAGTAAACACCAGGTTGAAGTTTAAATAACATAAACATTATTAGACGCAACACATAAATACATTATTAGCCACGTTGTACCCACTCAAAACTATAATTATACATTTTAGTCAATATCAAAACGTTATAGATTCAAGAAATATGCGAAGATTTCAAATTTCACTTACGCGTGTAATGCCACTGGGAGGCGATTGGACTCGAAAAGAAGTGTCAATTGAGTTTGACAACGTCACCTGGAATGAACCATATGCATTTGCCATAATATTAAAAATAAATCGTATTGAAGGCATCAATTTTATGACAACATTTTTTCATATTTTGTGATTAAGAGTAAAATTATGAAGAATATTAAAAAATAATATTGAGTATAAAGGATGAATTCAATAATTAAAAGTCTTATTACTTTACTAAACTATAATAGGGCACTAGTGGAATAATGGCCTTATTCAGTTTAAACCGTTTTCTGTAATTTAAGGAGAACGGAAGTTCATTCTTTGTACGGGTTATTGTATAGATTTGCTTGTATTTACATATTTAAAAACGGCAATAAGCGCTGTGATTCATGTAAGAAAAGTGTCCTTCAAAATGTATTAAATTAGAGTAGCGCTACTGTCGCAAGAAAGCATAGCATACCTATATTTTAAGGATAGCGCCAAAAGCTTAAGTTCCATTCATAATAGGGCAGAGTCTAAACTACTCTGCCCTAGTAGGAATTGAAACGATATATCTCTATTAGCTAATGTGTAAATTTTTAGACAGGAAATTGACAACGCAGACATTTTATGCAAGATCGACGCGCGCCCGTCTTTATATTTTCTACGTCCAAGTTTTCACGTTATTTAGTGGAAATAGAACGCAATATGCTATTAAAGTCGAAATGATGCGTCGCCTTGACTCTGATGTAGTAAGAATTGAGCATAAGACTCAATTTTCAGTATTAACAAAGTTGAACAAATATGCACGCCAGTTATTAGAGACAGAACTCACTATGCTATTAAAGTGAAACTATACGTCGCGATGCTTCGCTTCGATTCTGCTATAGTAGAAATAGATCCTTAAAATATACTAAGGAATCAGTATTTGCTAAATTGTTTTGGACTATGTAAATAGTTAATGTTATGTTTAAAGCAAGTGTACATGTATACATACAAGTACACATGTTAATTAGTATACATTTCATTTACTACTATTCGCTAGACTTTTACGTTAATCACCTGAAATATTATTATTTTTAAATTAGTACACTTTACTCTATCTACTACTGATAGATTCACATCTTGCCCTTTTTGCTCACTGGCGTCATTATAGTGAATTTATAAACTGTGAGGTATTCGCTCATTAAAGCTGGACACTTTTTCAACTTGGACACCTGTAAAACAATTCTCCTTAATATTCTACCGTTCATACTTTAAATAATAACGATTTGTGGTCACCGCGGTTCACACTACACAGATATGTGCGTTTAATTTTAACAAATTTTATCTAACAAGCATTTTGTTTTTTCTGTAAACATTTAAATTATATGTATTGTTTAATGGTAACACTACCAGTTTCCAAGTAGTTGTGTGACTGATGTGTAGTGTAGACCAAGATCAGATAAAATTGTTTCTCATTTTAGCACGTAATACATACTGTTTTCAATTTTCGTGCAGAAAACTATTTGCATTATGATTACTTTACATCTTTGACCTAAAGCGGTGGTACTAGATTCTATACTTTGTGAGTTATTTTAGTAATCAGTGACAATTGAGTGAAGTGCCTAATTTGAACATGGAGGCTGTAGCAAAACACGATTTCACTGCAACTGCTGATGATGAACTTAGTTTCAGGAAGAATCAGGTTCTTAAAGTGAGTATTTGACACGATAATGCATAATCGGGATATAGCTCGCGGTATATGTGACAGTTTGCTTCTAGAATGCTTGTTATTACAGATACTGAATATGGAGGACGACATGAATTGGTACAGGGCTGAATTAGACGGAAAAGAAGGACTTATACCTAGTAACTATATACAAATGAAAAGTCATAGGTACGTATGTTACACTTACAGTAAAACACATAATCGTAGTTTAAACTAGTAGCTAATTACTACAGTAACTTCACTTAAATGCTAGATCCTACTGTTTTAAATATTACAATAGGTTAGGAACAATTTATGGAATTTGCATCAACATTACCTATATTTAGTAATATATCGTAATGAAAAATTATGTTAAAATAATTGTAACTGTTACTCACACTGTATGTAATTAATGGTTACAAGGGATAACGAAAATAATAATAAAAATCTTTATTATACGATACTTTTTAAAACTAAATATCATGAGAGTCAACTTGACTGTCCATAAATATTTGAAAAGTATTTAAATAGATATATTGTCTATAAATTATCAATGTAAGAGACATTAAAAGTTTCCTAGTTTTAATATTGAGCCTGGAATAAATTTATCAATGATCATGTTTGTGTCATTAGACTTTTTATCACTATCCAAAAGTTCAAGTATGACTGTATACAAACAATACTGAGAATTTGGGTAAATATAAATTTCCTTATCATGTTTAAATGGTAAGCAGAGATAAGATATTAGTTTGAAAAGGGTACATTTTTCCTTTAAAATTTATTGTGTTTAATACTCATTCATCTTTTCAGTAGTATTACAATTTATAGTCAATTTCAATAAAGATGTAATACTGTTGCTGTTAATAATTCAGATTAGAATAAACAACTATTATCATTTATAATGCAATAAAAATATACAGTATGTAATTATGTTAAATGTATGCCACTCTATATTTGCTATCAATGTATAATCCTGAAAGGAGAATGAACTCATTGTTATTTCAATGAATCAACATATTTTAATAAATAAAATGTATTCATAGTATGAATTCATATGGTATATGAGTTTATTTTCATATGAAATATAAATGTGTGACATGTCTATATTTACTATGTACCTATATATTACTTTTAGAAATGTTAAAATTCATAATATTTTATTCATGGGAATATTATAAATGAGCTAAAGTGATGGAAATCTATTAAAAGCCAGATACTGCTGAAGTGGAAGAATGAATTATATGTTACAAATAATTAAATTTTGATTTTGGAATTCATGAGATATAAGTTACAGTTTGATAAATATCTTTGATAAACTGTTGATATATGTATTTTTGTTGTGTGGGTGTGATATAAATTTACATACATTCTAACAGTAGCTATGAAATAATCTACCAATGAATAAATGGAGCACTCATACTTCTGTTATGTTAGCTGATCACAAACATTTTATGAGTTACAAAACAGTAAAACCCATCTGCTCTTAGATAAGGGACTAAATATAGAAAATTGTTATAATAGAGTAATTCCCAATTACTCTCAGATAACAATAGTTATAATGTAGTAGTAACATGTACAATAAAATACAGAAATCTTTAAACAACAGGTTGGCATTTAATTGATACCATCACCAGTGTGGATACTGCAGTAGAATCTTCTATAGTGTCCAAACCTGTTCAGTTTCAAGGAGAGATCTATGACAAGCAGTGAAGCACACAAATATGTTTGTGAAATAGTACATATGTATGATCTATGTGTAATTAACCTAGCACAGATCTACTAAATCTATACAAACTGGTGTGTGTCGCAAGTAACACACTTCCTTTTGGATCAGTCATAATTATACATGCTAGAACTATTATACTTTTGTTTTGCTCCAGTGTAATTCAGCAATTCATCACACTTATGAATATTTATATTCTAAAAATAATTTTGAATGCTTAAAATTAATTAACATCCAGTGCACAGTTCACAACAATTCTGTTTGTTTCAGTTGGTATTATGGTAGGATCACAAGAGCTGATGCTGAAAAACTATTAGCAAATAAGCCTGAGGGTGGCTTTCTTATAAGAATCAGTGAATCGAGCCCTGGAGATTTCTCTTTATCTGTAAGGTAAGACTAATTATAGCAACAGTATTGATATTTGCTGTAACATTACATGCAGTGGATTTTTTTTATAATGCTTTATATATCTGTATCAATATTACCAAAAAACACTTAAAGTTAAGCATAAAAGTGTCAGCTTAATAAGCATGTTATATATAATTTTCTCACATATGCTCTACCAAAAATATGTACATTACTCATATGGTCTAGTGGTGACAAGCCACTGCACAGATCTCTAGTAGATGAATATATTATTGCTATATATGTAAGATAATGGCCACAAGTAGACATTGTGTGAGCCAACATCTATCTGTTATGTTATGCATTGACGCTAAATAAGCCATGTTAAGTGTGATGATAACTATGAAACAATTATTTAATACAAATGAGGCTCTTAGGAGATTGTTGCCTCCCATCAGTATTCTTTTATCTAATACTGGTCCTTCAAACTGTATCTCTTGCTTAGATTTGCAACTGATTGCACAGAACAAATATGACTTAAACGAAAAAATAACAAAGAAGATAAGATATAATAGAGTAAAAAGCTTTGTTCCACAAATTTAATTGTCAAAAAATACAAGTACAAAAAACATTTGCCATCCAAAAGCCAGGGCTAAGGCCATGTTCATTGCTGATATTTCCTACTAAAGTATGTTAATCAAAATTATTATAAGGACATCTATATTGCTCAAGCTACACTTTTAAGATTTAAATATTGGAATCCAATATTAAAAATAGGAATTAATTCTCAACTTGTTAACTATGATTCATGTTACATTTTTAATATCAATATTCCATTACATTATTATTATCAGCATGTCTCAGTTCACTGCTGGTCATAGGTTACTCCAGCAGGGAGATACACCCATAATACCCACATGTGGTTATGGGAATCTGCTTTCCCATAAGACCTATCCTACTGCCATTCAGCATCCGAAACTTGTAATCATGCCTTATTTCATTCTATAAAATTGACTTGTACAATAAAATCTATTTTATTAATCTACTCTTAGTCAATAAAAAAATGTTATCTCAATGAATCAGTTTGATAAACAACCTTCAAAGCTGATCTTTTTTTGTTTATTGCAACTAGCTATTGAGAAAAAATCTTTATTGTACTGTACTAAATACAATTGTAACATGTCTCATTGAAATAGTCCACTGTTATTGACAGCAGGTAGTAATAGTTCCAAGTTGTTCTAGCTAGTTATATTATGAGGCAAGGGTTAGTAAGATCAGAACTTGTTTAAATTTATTAATATTAACTTGCTATAATTTAACAAATATATACTACTTGAAATGGTTAAAAAAAAAATTGTATAATATGTCTGTGCTGATATACTATGTCCTTATATGTCCTTGTGAAATGAGTCAGTGTATGTTAATATTACAAATTTGTCATCTAAAAATAGTAAACATAAGTACTTCACATTGTTAGAATGAATCAATATTGGTTCCCATTGTCACATTTGGATTTTTGCTGTTAAATATGGTTGGGTCAATTTGAATAATGTAGTTAATGCCTTTAGTTTAATATTGAAAATTATGTAGTAGGAAATATTAAAAATTAGATTTATGTTATAAGAGTTGAGAGAGATAGAGGCAATTATTGGAAGTTGTATATCACTTTATTCGGAAGTACCAATGGCGAGTAAATTTTAATACATTAATCATGCTTTGATTTAGAACTATCCTTTATATCACAAGTGAAGCATTATGTTAAGACCTTTGAAAGTAGTCGAAATTATCAAAAAAATATTGTACTCAGTAATGGTATAATGTTTTCATGCAAATTGATTACCATGTAAGAATTCTATCCCTACATATCAGTATTGATATAGTATGTCATTTTTTATTACATGACACTATAGAGCTATAGAAGTTACTTGAAATTTAATAAATAATGAAATGGAATATAGTATAGAATGACAAAGAACATTGTTAAATTTCATGAAAGACATTTATTATTACGATTATTTGGTCACACCAGGTCCCTCTGCAGGATAGACACAGCACCGAAACATACACAATATTCAAGAACTCTTTATTTACCGACAGGAACAAAAATGTCAAACTGATAAATTCTTATTATATGTCCAGACATATTTCTTTTATACTTCCCGTAATAAATTGTTTAACAGACTAGCCAACTAGACTAGTAATGAATGAGTACTATTATTACAATTTCAATCCTAATTTATTATTATGTAGGCAGAGAGCATGGAGTGTCAATTATTTCTATATTAACAAACTTAATATGTTACTACTTCATTCACAGATGAGTATTTTTATCTATGATAACTGAAAGGCATCACAGTGGGAAAATTTATTTGGGTTGTTATTTACACACAATAATGGTCAATTATTTACTTGTAAACGTCTCATTAGTTGATGGCCGCCGGTCGTTCGACGCGCGACGCGGCCGCAGACAATTCTATTGGATGTTAAATTGGTAGATAAAAAGATAACTTTCGCGCCTTCGCGTGTGACTCATGCCACGGTTTTTATACTTTTTTTTATTTTGTTGTTGCTCGATGTATGCACGCGTTCAGTCATTTTAACCGGAGTCCACAGATAATGCATACTTATTATAATAGTGGTAGGTATGTTACCAAGCGATTATCTTACACTATTTACAAAGGTTAACTTATTTTCTGGCAATTTGTGTGTGTTTGGTTGTTGTTTATTTTCTGTCCAATTAAGGGGAATTATAAACAATTCAATTCGTTTGTTAGTGTTTTTTTATTGAAAATGCGAACTATCACTAGCTATCTATAGTCTATAAGATTACCATAATTAGAAATTAACATAAACCGTTTTCATTCAGCAGCAACATCCATGATCATTAATGGGAAAAATATTGGTAGAAAATTGTCAAACAACTTTTAAAATAATATACAAGTATCTCAATTTATTGTGTTTTAGATAAACCACTTTATTCGCAATTTTTTTTCTATTATATGGTTTGAAGTAAATATTTTTATTTTACAAACATTTTTATACCCAATAAATCCAGACTACCTAATCTATATAGTGTTCCTTAATACATTTATACTATGTATAGTACCTTGTGTAATGCAACAAATGAAAGTAATCCAAAGGACAGAACAACCGCAGCCTTAAGTAAAAACATGCACTAATAAAACAATGGTCTACAAATTCGTAAATGGGTTTTTAGGAAAAACATTCGTAGGCAATCCAAGTGAGGTCAAAAGAGAATTGCTTTAGAATTAAAAGTAGAAATATTGATTTTACGAATTTTCCCCAAGACGTGTCCAAACTAGTTCTGTCTATATACGAGACCATGAATCAGTCGGAGAGCACAGAGTGTACGCGCTGAAACTGGTTTTTTGTCTATTGATGATTCATGCATAAATTTTGTCCGTGTCTCTATGTAGATACTCTCTTTACATTTGACTCGGTCTCACGATGTATATAATAAATTGTGTAAACTTTTCTTGTGTGTGAATTGTGAATCTACACCGCAGGGAACTACAACACAAATTTACGCACAGAATGCTTACCATATTCGATGTTGTAATTGCTTCATTTGTAAAATTGTATCTACGTTCTATTTTAATTTTGTTAATGCTTTAGCAGAGGAACATCTCGTACCAGTTTTTTTGGAAATACGATTTATACTCTATAAAGCCGTAACCATTTTCGCAAAAGTCGGTTAGAAAAATTTCGAAACGTTCCGATGAAAGCGTTTAAAAAAACATAATAGCCTACTAATTATTACAGCGAATTAAATAAATGTCATACATGTTGTAGTGTTAGTCAAGTATAATCAAAAATCATCTACATCATCGAAATAAAAATGAAATATAGGTTTCATCCAACTCCTGCCTTAGATTCATATTTTCGTGCTTTAGCGTAAGCCATAGGTTCTCAAACTTGGTGCAGCACCCTTTTTGAATATCAAAAATTTACCACCAACAATTTGTTTATGAATAATGTTTAACAATATCTTATATCGGTAATGCAAAAAGTGGGTTTATTCTTCCGAAATAGCGTACAAATATAAAATAATTTTACGTAATACGTAAAGTAAAACGTGTGAACGTATTACACTTCTCTGTCTACCATTTTGGGGATTACGGGCGTGATATTACGTAATTTTTAATTAATGATATTGCAACAAAAGTTTTTCGTCTTACTGAGTTGTCTTTCCTTTAGTACTTTCTTAATAAAGCCCAACATACTCTAGGGCTTCTACTGTGCCCGCGAATGCCTCCAGCGCCCACGAGGGGACGTAGCCGCCCACTTTGAGAACGATTGGTGTAGCAGACTGGTTCTCACACTGCAGGCGGCGCGCCGCAACTAACGGTTTTGCGAACGAACCGGGCAGGATCCTCGCGCAAATGCTTCAATACTAAAAGTACATTATTCGTTCAGCGTTCTTTCAGTCACCACTATCCTTTATTATTGTTACTATTACATCCAGTCAGACCCCTTACGTAGTCGGCAGAGAGTACCGAGTGTTAAATATCTCTATTCTTACAGACCTGACATGCTTTTTTACATTCGTAACTCTTTGTACGCGCATACTCGTCTCAGAGTATCTATGCTTTATACATATTCAAAGATAGTCTTAACATTCGTACTATATGTTTTCCGGACTGTCATTAAGTTTACAGCTTCATAATTTTTAAAAAGTTTTTTCCTCCCTCATAGAATTACTTGAGCTCAGTGCCATCGATACCTAACCCCAATATTCTTTTCGAAATCGATCACAGATGAGCTGCCACTTGTAGATACTGGCCAGAACGTACCATGTCTCTATGTGTCAGTCTGCCACACTGTCATTATTTTGGGGTCAAATCCATATTTTGCGGGCGGCGTCCGCTGGGTGTACATTGGCTTAATTGATATATGTTTGCAGAGCCCACTTGAACGCCATTTGTCGTTTATTGATTTCCATTTACGCATCGCGACTGCCAGCACGAAGTTAATTCTCATGATAGTATTACACTAATTACATCGTCAGTGAATATCCAATTATATTTTGTACACTCATCATTTATATAGAATTTCAATAAGGTAATCATTGTAGCAATATATATATAAATAGCATAAGTTGCGGTTTTTATGTTTTACGGTTTTTGGACAGTTTTCATTGCCCTATGCCGGGTACTGCCATTGGCCCTTAACTAGTTCATGCTAACTCTATTTATAATTATCTTTCTCAGGGACCCTCGTGTTTGTTTTTTGTTAGCTGGTTCATTGTGTATATGACATTGCATTCTTTTCTGTCAGGTCTATAAGAATAGAGATATTTGACCCTGAGAGCTCCATGCTTACACCATATAAACCCTGGCATAATGGTATAATAATAGTAATTTCTAAAGCAAAATACATAAAAGAGGCGACCGGTATTAATCACCCTACTGCCCAGCGTTTCTCGAGTCTCGCTCCCACCGCACCACCGAGCTGCGTCGTTCCAAAGAAATCCTACGTTTACTTTAAAAGATGCTCAGCGCGAGACAAAAGGCGCATTTGAATAAACACAATGATAAAAATGCATAATATAAATAGATTTACAATACATCATAATATATAATCTATGCCCGTCGTCTCGCTGTGCGCTGCATTCACTATTTAAATCTTTAGCATGATAACGGTGTGTCATTCGTTTACATATGAAGAAGACGTGAAGGTCTACTCTATATCAGTGTTAAGCTTGATGGTTCGTTGAAACTTTAATTAGTTTGATCAGGTCTCCTCTCAGAGTGAAATATATATATTCAGTACTAACTTTTACTCGCGATTTCGTTGCGTGGAATAGTTCCCTTGGGAAGAATTTTGAATTTTTTAGTTTCCTTCATTTACCTACATTTCCCTGACGCCCGCCACAATAGATAATTGTTTACGCTAACTTTCATCTATTGTTTTAACCCTATATAGGTTATAATATACGTAAATCCTAGATCAAACATTGACTTACTTCTTATTAAGTGCCTAAATACAAAGTTCGCGATGAAAGATCAACAGCTGGAAGATAAAAAGGTTAATCGTGATGAAGTTGATCGAAGTATACGATGGAAAAATCTGGAAGCTTAAGGAAGAAGAATTTACATAGCTACCGCATTGCTATCACGTGAGATGCGGTACGGTGCGCACACACATAAAGGTCCGAATTGCTGACATCGCAGAAACATCGAACATTATTTACATGGAAATTGAATCAATTTTAATCATGTTTGTTTTTTTAATATTAAGGTTAAAGCATTTATTAATATATTATTTGATAATGTTAATAAAAAATAATATATGACGTAAGCCTTCTTTTTCCGACAGGAGACCTCTGTACAATAGTGCAACTATAAGTGTTGTTAATGTTAAATAAATAGAAATATTATCATACTTTCTCATTGCTATATCAATAAAAATGATAACTAAAAATTGTTCTTGGAATTGATGTATTATCGATATAACTAGCGTTGTTTGGAGACACACCCGACAATTAGAGCCACGCAATGGAACCCGAAACGCCCATCAAATCTCATTAGTTAGACACCTTCGTCGCCGGGTCACTCCTTAATAAGCTAAAATGAATATGTCCAATTTGTGCAAGGCCAAGTGTTAGTAGGGTATAACTCGCAGAAGCTAACTAGTCATCTAGCTGTGATGACGTATAATAAGATACTAACGTGTCGAAGGCGAGAGCCGAGAGCATTGGTAGGCGGAGTCGGGTGGCGGGAGGGGAAGCACATTCCTTGCAAGTGGCGAGTTGATTTCTGCGTATTGTAAAGCCATTCTGAAATTAACATCGCGCAGGGCACCATTTAACTTGTAATTAACTTGATCTATTTAAACGAGCTTTAATCTTTGGAGGCAATTTATATATACTGTTAAAAAAGGGTAAATATTTTTTATGCAAATAGAAATAGTGTATAAAGAGTATAATAAATGTAGAAGAAGTACGTCGGGTCTGTAAGGATAGAGTTGTATGATATGGTGCTGTGTCTCTACCTCGTTAAGAGATCTGGCGTTACAATATGGTGATTTGTATTTAAATAAATCCCTCAAAATTCAATTTTCCGAATGTATTGCGGTGATAAATGTTTGTATCACATCCATGTATCTGTATTTTAAATGTATTATAAAAAATCATATTTCCAGAATCCCAAACATTTACCTGACTTTCCTCGTAAGGCATATTACCTTCACACCATGTTATTATAAAATGAATTCCGCCTGGAATGTACATGATTGGAAAAACCCCACAATAAATCAATAAACGTCATGTTATTTGACATGTTTTCAGCAGTCGCGTGTGTGTGACATCGGTTCATAGAAACGCGACGGGCGCTTGTCGCTGTTTGCGCAATCTCTTTCTATAAATCGTGGTAGGTACGTGATTGTTGGGTGTCAGTGGGCAGATAATAGACAACTGTTGTTTGTTTTGAACGGCTTTTATGCTCGTACGAAATGATAAACGTGTATTGACAAGGGCATTGGTGAATTACTCATTGGGTTTGTAACAATTGGAACATCGATTATATTGTTGTTATGGAAGTGATGAAGGAGTATAAAAAATTGAATAAGCATGGGGCATTACATTGGAGTCTCATACAGGAACGACAATAATAGAACAAAGAGAACTATCATGAGAGTAATAAATTTTTTAAGGCTAGCTGAAAGCAACGTATCTTTCGAAAGTGGATACATATATACATGTATTGCTACCTAGCAGAAATAGTTCTAAAGGTGAAAGGCCTTCAATTGAACTACATATAAACCAGAGCTATTTAACGCCTTCTAGAATGTTCGTATGGTATATGGAAGGTTACATAACTCGTCCTTATTACTAGTAACCGAAAATACTTTCTTTTATTCTTTGAAATATTTACATGTTTGTTTTAGCTGAACATAATTAAATATGACAATGTTTCGTAGCAACTTTGCAAAGTATCTCTAAAAATATCAATAATAAAGTCAAAGTACCTCTAAAGATAATAAGTGATCACTTGTTTTACTTTCATCAATCAAATAATCGATCAATCAAGTAATTTATTTGTTACAGTGTTGATTACAAAATGTTACGGTACAATGATAACAGCGCTCTCATTTTATTAATGGAAGCATCCCCTTTTATCACGGTTACTTTTAAACAGTTTTATAACTAAAATCTTAACCATTTTATAAGTAATTAGCTGGACACCCGCGGCTTCGTCATAAATAAACGTCATAAACTTAAATGGCAAAAATATACTTAATAGCTAAAATAAAAAGTTTCATTAAACTTTAATTATTTTACTTCGAATGAAGATGTTTAAATAATTAAAAAAAAAGTATCAAGGGTTTAAAAAATAAAACAAAAATATAATTGAGACCTACACAATAGTCTTTGGGTGATAATGCGCAATTATCTTTACATTTATTTATAGATACCTAATACTATATTAAAATATACAGTAAAATGTTTTTTTTGCTAAAATCGTAAATCAATATGTTACTACATCCCTTACCTAACCTGCCTAGTTGCTGTGAAGAGAGTGGGGACTGAACAAGCTCTTCATATGAGAGGAAACTCAGCCCCCAGAGAGTTTATCTATACAACTATATAATCCCTCTCTGGGCTTCGGTTCCCTCTATATCATGTTTCATATACTAAGTAACATAAGGTAGGGTAGCCAGATGAACGCAGTATTCCCACTTTACACCAGTTATTGTTATTTATTCCATCTTAGAGTGTGGGTTAATGTATTGCTATACACCGGGTACAAATCCAAATTTTTAAGCTACTACTGGGCGTTTCCCGTTGGAAAACTGTGTAATATTTTGCCCGGTCCGGGGATTGAATTTTAAACCTTTGGTTCGACAATTGTGCTTGCAACCACTAGTCCAAAGACGAAATCTAATTTATATATATACAAATTGTATTGCTGCATATACATATTTATGTATACGCCGTATATCTTCTTTTCACAATGGTGTTGACTTTATTCGTCTACACGCTTTTCCCCAGATGTCCAGACGGCGTTCAACACTTCAAGGTGTTACGCGACGCATCCAGCAAGTTCTTCCTGTGGGTGGTGAAGTTCAACTCGCTCAACGAGCTGGTGGACTACCACCGCACGGCGTCCGTCAGCCGTCTGCAGGACGTCAAGCTGAGAGACGTGGTTCCTGAAGAGGTAATGTACCTTTAACTATTATTATATCGTCATGCCGGGTCATGTACCGCATAGGCAGAGAGTGCCATGTTGCAAGTATGTCTATCCTTACAGACCTGAAGTGTATCTTCTATATTCAAGCTTCTTCAACACCATCAGTATTGCTGAAAACTATTTATGATAGCCACTAATAAAACTTCGTTTATTGTTAGTGCAATGTATAGAGAGAGCTATGGGTGGCCATATATAAATGGCACTGTATTTGCCGTCGACTTTCTGAATCTTGTTGCTTTCTGGCAACCGATAATAATATAATGCAATAGACGATCTAATTTCGAGCTTGCGACTGGCGCGGCGTCCTGCGGCTCGGATAGTGGGCAGCCCACTTAACGTCCCTCTATTAGATTGTCTTCATATTGCGAGCACAATTAATTGTCACTTTATATGGGTTTCGATTAGATGTGATGTCTTTTAGTTCATGAAACTGACTTTTGAGTGATTGATTTGTGTAGGTTTGCGTTATTTGTTTTCCGGTTAAGATAGTTACGTGGACTATCTAGACGATTTTGTATTTAATTTGAGGGAGCGACTATTCAAAATATAACTGGGTACATGTTGGTACAGAAATAAAATATTTCCTTTTTAAAAATGATTGATCTATCTCAATATTTTTTTAAGAATTTTTACCGCCATGAACTACTTCAAAAAAAAGGAATTTAGACGGAACCTCTCTAAATTGAAGTGTAATGAATAAAAATAAAGATTTCAAAAAAAAAAATTATTTACCAGTGTACGCACTGATTTACAGAAAATAACGCAATATTTTGTGTTAATTGCCATTATTACTAAGAAGCCTGACTCACCGATGCGTGTCGTAGCAAACAGAATTGGAATCTAAAAGTCAGATGGATTTGCCTAATATATACATATTTAGAAGTTTTCATTCCTGACGTAGACCCTTAGCCCATACGCCGCCGACTCGTAGAGGGTTCATGGATTCTAGATTTAAGAACCCCTTTGTATATGGTTATAAATAACTTTGTTTATTGCCTCGGCAGCCTTTTTCCCTTGTCCTTGTCTTTTCCGTACGACAGTCACACAGAACATATTTGTTACTGGTAAAGTATCTAAAAAACAGATTCCATATTTGTATGTTTATTGTTGAAGTACGCATTTTTCTTTAAAACAAAAATACCTCACGAACTCGTCAACGTCAGATA
>DWMF01000150.1:0-18143 GCA_018244815.1 Parelbella polyzona | reverse complement strand
CCGCCTCCAGGTGAAATTCACACGCAATTTTGCATCCAGGAAACTGTAAAGATATGTCACACTTAGTTGTAATCCTAATTTTAAAGAAATAATATTGTTAATCGTTAAACAATATGCTTACGCAAATATCCTTTTCGTCGCAAACCGCTCCCCACACCTGGTAGTTGGACTGTAGGAGCTCGCAATTCTCCCAGCACTGCAACAATAAGCGTTGACTTAATTGTTAATTGTCATCTCCGTTCCGACTGGTTGAATAAACGATCGTTAAAACGAGCAACAAATATAAATACGTTTTGGGAGCGTTTTGATTTATTGCATAACGCGCTATTACTACAAATGAGTTATACGCCGACACGAAATTTATATCTCTGATGATCATCTGAATAACAAGGAACATTTTCAACGAGCGCTTTTGTCTAATAACTCTACAATATCGGCTGGCAACTCGCGTGTAGATATGATGGTTTGTCATTACTTTTGGAATTGGGTCGCGCTCTTTATATGACCTATGTATATGGAACAAAGTGTAACTATGTACATCGGACATCACAATTTCGAGTATAATTATAAAAACGTTTATCGCTGTACATAGTGTACGGTAACGTTAATTCTTCAATTAGACTGCAAGGAAATCTTTTTAAAAAGACTAGGAATCTTTCTCTTTTACTTGTTGTTTTACATCGAGGAATATCAATAATAATATCTGTACTATTTAACTAAAAATATACAAGACATGAGTTATCGACGCAACGTTCCAATTAGCAACAATAAATTGCCACATCTAGCCAAATTTTCTTAAGATGACCGTCTCAAATGCAGCATTTGTCATTGGGAACACTCATTAGTTGGAGTTGACGTTAACTTGACGCCCACTCTCGCTTCAGTAAGCTTTAATAATTATAAGAACCGACGAACCACGGTTATTAATTACCGGTATTGACAAAACGTTCTGTCGCCTGGTTTCCGCGGGCCGTTTGAAGACATTTTATTGATTTTAGCGAGTTCTTTTACCAGTTCTTTCGGGATTTCACACATCCCCGCTAAGTTTAGTTCGTTTTGCGAACCTATAAACCTCCAGCTTCGCTCTAAGCCGCGATAGCCATACTTTGTACGAAAACCTAAACTTGTAGAGCTCTAAAACATTTTAGCACCAAAGTTATTTCCACTGAAAATTATACAAAATAATTAAGAAAAAGCCCTCAAAGAGTCAAAGAGTAGTAAAACTAATAAATGCCTACTATAACGCTCAATACAACATCCGAGGTGCACTTACGGCATTTTCAAATTAAAATCGATATGGAGAATGTCGATTTTACGAACGTCGAAACCCATTCGCTCTTGTAATCGTCGGAAAGTGGTAGTCTATCTGAAGTTCTAAAATTTAATTATATGGAACATTCAGTTTCTAAAATTAATTTTATATCCCCGGTATCGTTTATTGAAGGCCCTGTTTCTCAGGTATTAGAACATGGCTGGATTGATGTTTTGTATTATCATAAAACATCTGAGGATGGTTCAATATTACAATGTCTAGACTTAAAATGTGAGCGTTATAGATATTTCAAATTGGTCACGTTTTAGTTTCTTGACCAAAGTATAAAAAAAAAGTATAAAAATATTCACGCCTGTAATCCCCGAAGGTGTAGGTAGACGAATGTAATACAATCCCACGTTTCGAAGGGAAAATTTCAAATCCCACGGGGCAATGGAACTACATTTTTATAACGGACTATACAACTAGATTTGTTCATTTCTCTCAAAGTCAAATATTGCCACCGGCTTACGTCACTGACTGCACTTCATACCTATTTCACGATCTCGGTGTGAAAAATGACCTTTGAATTAAACGTGACACGAAGCTCCACAAACGACTCGAAAGTGCAATGAAATGGAAAATTGAAAACATGGCGTTGGAATCTAGCTGGTTGTACATTTACAGGTATAAAATATACATGTGTATATATACTTATAAATATGTGTGTATGTCTGTGTATTTAGAGTTAATTTATCATATTCCTATACATCCACAACACTCACTGCCTGATACTAGTTCTACAGTCGTTTATCGATATTTAGTTACTTGCATATGTGATTCATTTCCATATTTATATATCTGTGTTTTTGGTGATAATAAAGTATTACGTTTGTAATTTCATAGAAGAATTACCTGTGCAGTGGGTGGAATAGACTGATACAAAGACAAGTAATACTAATACCAAAACACATACGACATAATTAAATTTATTATTTGATATCTCTGTTCCGCCGGAAACCGAAGGCGAAACCGTTAATGATATATATCAACTTTATATCAATTTGGCTCATCGACAAAAACTTAATACGTATGGACTACATTATAAGTATTTTTTATAGAGATTAAAGGACAGAGCAATGAATTAATATTCATAATGAACCACAAACATTAGTAACTAATGTTCATCTAACAATTCACGACGCGACGCTAATCTTGTAGGTAAATTTGTACACGTATCATACACTACCTCATTATGTGATTTAACGTATATTTTGACTTCTTTATGATACACCTAAGTCATCTTCGATATAACGATAGACCTCTATTTATCAATTTCATTTCGGTTTACAATACCGTTCAAAATGCTTTGCATAACTAC
Source organism: Parelbella polyzona (assembly GCA_018244815.1). Classification (NCBI taxonomy): domain Eukaryota; kingdom Metazoa; phylum Arthropoda; class Insecta; order Lepidoptera; family Hesperiidae; genus Parelbella; species Parelbella polyzona. The sequence continues at coordinate 15,510 of DWMF01000150.1, read as the reverse complement.
AACCGTTGAGTAAGTTGTCTATATAAAAATTGTTACTTACCATGAAACAATCGGGTCCCTGTAAGCACGAGGACTCCCCGCCGGGCCGTGGTGCTGTGAACTGCGAACAAACAAACTCAACGTCACTCAACATACACCATTTAACATTAGCTTGATGATAGAGCAAAGGCGTTCAAAACGCTGCGTTTCGTACTTGAAAATTGGCAATCTGAATTGTGTTTGGGATTTCACTTTTAGATAGGTACAATACATTTTTACCCTGTACTATTACTCTGTATACAATCGTATTTATATTACTTGTATACACAGTTAAGATGTAAGAAGTATGTGAACCTGTTTGAATATTCCAACTGCTTTTGTTATACAAAGACAGTATAATGATCATTAAACATTTTTATATTTCGTTGTTGGAGACGGATCTCCTCGCAGAATAATAAAGTCTTTAGTCTGCCATGTTGGCCTAGTGCTAATTGGCATTGTCAGACATTGTTGCGCAAACAATCCCTGTAAGATATCCATTCAATATTTGTACCTGTCAAGAAACGCTGTATGTCCATCAACGCCTTTAAGGTCGAACATTCTTACAAACGCAGTCTTAGTAGGTATATCTAAATGAAAGTGATGAAACAACAGCTACACTGAGTTATATCGGCCGAGACAGTTTGTGTTGTTACAACCAGATAATTGATTAAGCTCACTTTGATTTCGAACCAATGAAGCGTGAATAAACTTGATAGCTTTCCGGCCACCATACAAGATAGTAAATACACTAGACACAGCTATAAGATAATAATTGCTCAAAATTACAAGAACGTAATTCGTAACGTTAGAAGAATAGGTACTACGACTTAAACGAGATAAGCAACATTTTTTGTGGATTTCGTCATTATATTTTTATACATATGTTTCACTAATTTATTGCGTAGTTACATATTCGGGCTATGCAGACTTATGAAATGGTAAGGGACAACCCGTTAACCAGTTATTTTTCAACTTGACAGACTTTCTTTTCGCATAAGTCATACCCAAGTAAGTCCGTATGCTCTATTATTCGCATACTTTTTCCCATCTTCGTTACAAGTGTGAAAAGGCCTTATGCGACTGAGATCTTTGACAGTAATTGAATGGCAGCGTCTGTAATGTTTTTGCAGTGCATGGATTTGAATGATGCAAAACAGACGCATTCAAGCCATGCCTTTGAGGAAGACAGTTGAGACATGTGTGAGACATTATTTTTATATCTTCATGTTATTTGTTCTAAGATATTTAATGTCACTGTAAATTATTAGCTAGAACAAAAGACTAACATAGAGCAAAATGTGGATATAACACTTTTCTTTTTGCGTCAATCCTTTCTAAATGTATTTGAATTGAGAAGATTCTAGAAACCCGACACAAAAGACCGTTACGTCTTTAATAGTCGCTTTTTGTAGCTATTCAATTTTTTGTAAGGCACATATGACAACATTTACACATGAGTTTGTTGACAACTACGACACACGCTTTAAACTAGAATGACAACGTGAGCATTCATATCAAAGTGCGTATGCGTACTTAACCCCGGTTTGCTACTTTAAAAAACGTAACATCACGCCTGTAACCCTCGAAGGGATTGGCAGAGGAGTATAGTACAATCCCACGTTTCACCAGTTATGTTTACGTGCCACAATGGAATAGATGCGAATAAATTTTAGTAAGTGAAATTTACTAGTTTTCTAATTGACACATAATATGTTTATATCTTTACAAATAACTTACATATACCTGAAAAAGTTGTTCGCATTATTAATGGTAGGCATAACTCCTGTAGCAATTCTGCCTGACCACGAGCGCTACTGAAAATAGCCCTTACGTCCATTTTGCGGTTTATCCCCGCTAGCAACGTAAAGCAAAATTTATCCTTTGAGAATAAACGGGCAACATTAAGGAAACTATTCTCAAGGACTTTTATTCGAGTTGCTGTAAGAATTTAGGGAACTAGAAACGTTTAATAGTTCATAAAAAAGGTTCCGTAGGTAGCCATTGCAATGTACAAATTGGTACTTGTAGAGGTTTTATGGAGACCGTTAGTTGACTCTTGACGTACTAGGAGAGATTCATGTAACAACTAATGACTTATTTTGTAATGATAAATGACAATAGCATCAAGTAATTTTGTCGTTTCATTTAGCATACCGTTTCCCCATGTTCTGTGGATACACATATGAGTTCCATTCTTAGGCGCAAAACACAAATATCACAGTAAATAATCCAGTAATATTCTCATTCAAGTATTATAAGTATGTCATGTTTTTTTTTTATTTTTAGCTTGCTGTATATCAAACGACCGCAACACTCTGTATAACTTCAGCGGAAAAACAACGAAGTCTGCAAATTAAAAGTTTCATAAGCTCTTACGTCCCTCCTTTGGACACTTAAATTTTATGAAATGCACGATATAACATTTTAGTATCCCTTATCGCGTGTACAAAGGGAGTCCGGAATCATAAACGTTTAAAATTTAATTAGCAATAACCGCTTTTAAAACCGAACGCACCGCGCACATGTATAGTCCTCTTTTAATTATTTCTCGGACGTACATTATGCTTATCTAAGAGCTCGAAGTGGGTTTACGGTTGGAAAAAAACGAATGAAAAAAAGTTAAATGTTCGATTCGAGGAGCAAGTTTAATGTATTTGATAAGAGTGACAGGCGTCTGCTAACCGTCGGGCCTTAGTCGTTTTAATTGCCCGTACAAAGGACCAGCCCGCCTCAAGTAAGGAGCCCAAAAATGTCAACTCCCCACGAGTGATGAAGTGCTCAAATGATGTCATACGAAATGGCTAAAAGATACCCGTCACGATGACTGGTCGTTTGGTATTAAGACTTTATTATAAAGTGAAACTTTTGCTTTTAATACTTACTTATCAAACTGCATGTTTTTATATGTGCATTCGCTTAGCATTTTAATAATGATTTCTGGTACTTTAAGACCTGACTGTAATTGTTAAGTGTTTCTTTTGATCTGATTTATGATTCCTGTTTAATGGCCATGTTATTAGTGTAATATTTTGTGTTTAATTTTTGGCGTAGGTATATGTAAGTAAAACAGTAAAAAGTAGGTATACGTACTAAGCAAAATGTAATTATATAAATAGATATCAATACAAAAATATTATGATATTTTGTTTCTCTATGCTTTTTGTTCTTCAATGTGATAATGAAATCGTGTCTATCATACTGTAATAATAACCAATGACTCAGACATTGTAAATAATTAAAATTATAATTTATTAACATAAACCAAAATCCTTTAGATACTACGTAATTAGGAACTACGGATATATATTGTAATCACATTGGAAGTGAAATAACTACGTTCATCACTAAAGTTAAAGAAATAAATTTATGGAAAACTAGCCAGGAGTGTATTCTTATATGTTAATCAGAAACTATACTCAAAAACGCATAAGCCTGGAGCAAAATACGGTTCGGGGCTCGACATGTTCGAATTCGAAACGTTACACAAAAAGTTAAAGCAACATTTCGTACGTGCGTTCGTTGTTTATTCAAAGATGAAGTAAATATTTTCCATGCTAAAGTTACATTGGAACGAGTAGCAAAGAAAACAAAATTACTCTTGTAGGTCGCTATCATTGCGGTTAATGACGCCAATCTCTGACAGAGGCCATCAAACGAGGCCGGCCGTCCAACCGTTATTAGAATAATCATCGTAATTTTTCACACAATTTATTTTTTTTGGATCACGATACAACGCAACAGAAGTGTTATTTCACGTCAACTAATGATAACAAAAAATGTGGTCGAGAGCTCTACACATGCTGCGTCCACACAGAAAATATCCGAGTGTATTTTATCTACTGGATAATACCAAGTTCGCTGTCGAGGCGCAATCGAGAGACTCACGTAAATCAAATAACGTTATTATCCAATAGCAACTAAATCGAATATCACAATTTTTTTTTTCGAATTAACAAACAAAGCATTTAAGATTTTCGGCCAATTAACTTTCACCTCCCTGTGAACGCTTACATTGAGTTTCAACCAATTGGTTCATTACAAGCATTGTATCGCACGGCCCGGGTCTCGAAGACTTTGAAATATGAAAGTTAAACAAAACAAAAACCGGTGAATACACTTCGGCAACTGCAAAGGGAAGTGAGTGAATAATGAATGACGGTGATTGAAATCAGCTCGTCGAGTGACTGCGTATTTGTTTTAGATGCCGCCGCAGATTACCCTTTTGTTAATCAAACAACGCTTATTGAACATTATTTAATTAATCTTTCGTATTTGACTTCGGACCACTTGTAGGAAGCTCAAAAGAAAAATGGTTTAACGAGATCGCAAGCTGGTTTCGCTGTAGAATTAAGTTACTTCCAACAAAGGCATACGTGCATAACGAGAGAGAAAATGATGTCTGCGTACCCTCGAAGTCATTAAACAAAACTGTCTATTAGCGTTGAAAAAAATAGACCAACAAGGGGTCACATTTTTTACGCGGCCAAGGATCTTATGAGCTCACACTTGAAATTTCTAAAACCCATTAAAGCTTAATCGTCAATAAGTCAGGCCTGCGGCTCTCGGGCAGGAACTAATCGATCGATGGGCACACACACGGTCGTTTACAATCAATCCATCAGTGGTTATGTAACGCGTAACTACCGATGATCTTCATTTATCATTTTGTTTTGTGGGTAGCGCACGGTCGCTCTTGGGGGTCAAATAAGGTTCGTATAAAACAAATGCCAGCTTATGAAATATATATAATAAGCAAACAACATTTTCGGTGCCCGCTGCGTGATATGTCTGTGTAGATTAAATATTGTTAATTCGCAAAAAGTCAATCTACTTATTCGTTTAAATAAAGGGTGTCTGAATGTTTTGGCACCTCTTTTATATTTTGCCAAAATATTGTTAACAGGGGATTTAAAAAAGGGCCCTATAACAGGTATATTTTTTTCTTTATCTTTCACAGTTAGTAAGCTATACCAAGGATATACATTTTGTCAGTTGCTATAAACAATAGTGGGAGATAAACATATTTATGGCAGAGATATACGAAAAAACATTAAACACCTAAGAGCCTTCTTCAGCGAGAAGGCAAAAACAGCATGAATTATGATTTCACATAAAGATAAAATACAATCTAAGCTTGCGCGCCAAATGGCGGAGAAAAAATGTAATTTTCTTGGGAGAACAGAAACCGCGACCTGAGCATTGGTACAAGAAATGGGAATACGTCCTGATGTACTTACCTATGATAAGGGACCTGTTTTACCTCTGTCGGTACCTATCGTGCAGCGAGTTCAAAATAGATTTTATCGACATGGAAATGATATGAAGAGTATAGTAAGTAATAGCGAATAGTGACGGAATAAACGAATTGCAACAGTCGTATAAAAAAGAACTTGAAAATAAAAACTCAATATTTAACTACTGGTTTCACTTATGTTACTAAAGATAATGCCAACAATGATGATATTCTAGTCCCGACGGAACTTTTGAATGCAATTCCTTTTCACCTATGGAATATATGTATATAATTATCGGAGTTTTTAACATGAAAAGGTCACACTAAAACTATGATTTGAAAAATTATTTTCATCAGAAATGAGTACCAATTTCTTAATAACTTTATCGGCTTTGTAACAGTAATATTTTATATTTCCATCGTATTACTCTCAGTAATTTTCACGTTTTTTGCTATAAAATGTTAGTTGAGGTTTTAATAAGGTAAATATTGATAAATTATATAGTGAACAAAACTTGTATTGTTCCTTTATATCGTTAGCGAGCCAACATTTGTTCGCGGCGGTACAGATCGCATGAGCGCCTGCACTCACACTTCGAGTTACATTATTAACTAGAAGAACAGGAGCTGGCGAGCTTTGTCCGACTACAATATATGTTATAATGACACCGGCGACAATTGTGATTCAAATTATAATAGGTATTCTGATTTAAATGTAAATTCAGTCGCCTCAGAAATTTCGTCTAAGCTGACAGCTTAGGAGTTATATATTGGGTTTAAATGTATTACGAAATGGTAGCCATCTTGGGTTCTGTCATTGCTCAAGCTTAATAAAAATGTTCATTTACTATAAAGATTACAACAAGGAATTATTCTTAAATGTAAAACTGTAAGAATATATGAAGTTGTGTATCCCTGTGCATATCAACAATATAATATGAGAAAACACCGTATACTATTCACTGAGTAACAACAAAATTAATAATAGACAACAAATATTGCTGAAACAGTGCCAAAAAGATATCTTTAAATAGATATTCGGTGCCTAGTGGAATCATAATGCATACGTTTCCAATGAAATGCAACCAAAAGAAGTTTTTTATTATTAACAGAGGATATAAACAAGGATATGCTGTATAAATCGTAAGCCAATAAGAGAACTTTCATCAGCTTCTGATGCAATTGACAAAGTGTGTACAAAGTTACAGGACAGAAAACGTATAGGTATACCAATCCCTGCAATTGGAAATAAATCTCCAAAGTAGAGTGTCATGGAATGAGCGTGTACTATCTCCGCCGTACGTTAGTTGTTATTTTATTTGATCTGGTGAAGGTAAACTCTATTATCAGCCCGTTTTTACAAGTAAAAATTCAATTTCAGGTCCCTCCCTGTTCTTAGTGAAAGTAGGTTATTGGATATGGGGCAAAAAATAAAATAAAATTGAGTGAAATACTCCACAGATGCGAGAATTCCATATTGGTTTTTCTTTATATTGGTACTGATTTGTATCATTCGAACGGTTGGAGTGTTTTTCTTGTGAGTTTATACGATTCGCAATTGTCTTGATAAGGTGTGTGTTGGACACAATAAGGTGATAAAATGTACTGTCCGAGGTTCATCTACACGCCTGCATAACTGCAATCTCCTTCAATTTCTACAAGTGTGTTTGTTTCTTCAGTTTCTACCTTCTCTTTAGACATTGTGACAAACATACACATATTATAGTGTAGTCCAAACTCATTACCTAGAGATTTTATATTAAAAAAGCAAGTATTCATAAATAAATTCAACAGATAAAACGCTTTTTATTTTTTAGTCCTTAACGTAGGTATTTAGTATAGTTAATTTTACGATATAACGATTATCAATTAAAGGAAACGCAATCGCAATGGGCACTTTAATAATAATCGATTTGCAGTTAAACGATTATTACGGTAATACAAATATAAAAAGAATAGCATTTAACTTAAAGACTTATAAGGAACGCGTACCTACGTGTATGGAATGAACGATTAATGAAAAATATGTTCCCGTTGGCAGTAAAAGCTGGCATCAGCATCATTAGGTCCCGGCCATGATATGAATTTTTCATGAAATATGTACTCGCGATATTGCGATATGTACAACGTATCAAGACAGCATCCTCATTTTCATCAATTCCTGTTGTTGATCCTACGTTTTTGCGGCAAGCAGAAGCCAACATTTTTATCTCGCCATAAAACAAGACTATAAATTGTCACTCAATATCGCTGAGATAACGAACTGGAATTCATTAGAAAACTCTCAAAGCGAAACATAGAACGGCGTTCCTTTCAATCAACTTCAAACAATGCCTTCAAAATTGGCCACAATATACCTTCGAGAACCTACAATTAGGGAAATTACGTAAATATCTAAATAACGAGCCGTTTTGAATAGCAAATCGAGGGAAGTGTTGACCCATTTACTTATTATGGATGCATCCTGCCAATTTACTTTATTGATGTTACATTATAGCGTCATTATAGTTTTTATGGCTATTGCTTTCAACCGCCTATAATTATGATTCGAGACGATAGTCCTTAAACTATTTTTAAATTACACCAGAATGGTCTAAAATCTACTTTTATAATAAACGGATAATATGTGTTATGAATACGGGCACAACTTGATGGGCACCTACAGAGTCATAAATTTAAAATGCGGCCCTTTATATGAATTATTTATTAAATAATTACATGTAGAAAAACTGAATATTGAGAAAATGATCTTAATAAATGTCAAGTGGTTATTTATTCGCAAATATTCTTTAATTGCCCCTATCGATATATAACCATAGCTTCAGCGAGTACAATTGTTTGTTGTATAAAAGAGAATACATTTTGTATTCCAAATAAGGGTCGCTTTTAAATAAAGCAGTCTGGACGTCACCCATTTGGGCGCGTAAAAGGTGAGTTAAATCAAGTTGGCACTACAATGATACAAATGGTCACAAACATGTACCGAATTTGATCGCGCGGGGAATAAATTAAATGTGAACACAATCAAGGATTAAATTACTGCTTCATTCTGCCTCCCACGCGATCGCGCGTTGCGAGTGTTGGGACACATGCGCGACACTCGCCGGCCGCGTAGCGCAGCGTCGCGTTATGTGCCTATGTAAGTGCGTTAACATATAATATTGTAGCACAATGTGCGGCTCGGCGACCGCATATAAATGCGTTGAGAGCAAATAAAACGGTGCTATAATTTCAAATCATACGGACAGAGAATGGGTGTGGACGGGACCCTCATTGTGTGGAAATGATGTAACCACTATTAAAAGTGTGGGCCGTATCCCTTGAATATTTCTTGCAACGAAGACGTCGCAGGGTCATATCGGTATTTTATATCTCGCCGGAGACAATAGCATACATTTCCAGCAAGAAAACTGGATCTGAACGCTAAGTGGTTATGGACTCGCATTTCAAAATCAGCTCGACACTTCCTACCATTACGGCCCATAAACTGTGTTTGTTATGTTCGTATTTAAAAGCCACTTTAAATATTGTAAATGATTTGGTTTTAATCTGCTATAAAGTATGACAATAATTGTTTTTTTTTATAGTAATTAACAACACATGGGGTACGTAGGTGCAGTTTTATTTTTGACGGTAGAAAAAATCAAGAACGATAAATTTAAAATGTTTATGTAAAACAAAATGATCAGTTTTATAGCACAGTGTAAAATTAAAAAAGAAGGGAGCAGTCACAAAACCATATTTCGTCCGCGGTATTAAATTTTCAATATATTTGGTTTAGATTGGAAGTTTTTATTGATATTCATTTTATGTTTGAATATTATTAGCTCATTATAAATTAATCACGGACCGAGAAAACATGGGTAAAAAATGAGAGATCATTTATAATGTTCGTTAACTTAAACAATCTGTTCCCATTTGTGTCGATTCCAGCTATTTGTTATACGGATTGTAAATATATTATGGAATCCAATTAAGTAAGATAAATAATGGATAATTACACAACTAAAATTTTATCATCCCTTTCAAAGTCACCGCAATACTCTGACGTATTCAAACGTAATCCCAGGCACAAATCTGTTCCCTTTTACGATACAGATGCGTAAAGGATTACCAGAAACTTTTATTATCTTGTATTAGTTTCGGGGAGATTCGAACGACTTAAGGCGAACTTCGTCTAATTTCAGAACTGAAATTTAAAACGCAATAAACAAATATTGGACCTATTTATTTTTTAACAAAAAAAAATTATTCTTCGCTCACGTCAACCGTTATCGCTTATCGATATGACAGCTCATGAATTTCAATTAATGTAATTTTTTCGACTCGAAATCAAATTTCTTTCGAAACTCACCGAACTCGAAGGACAGTTGTACCCCCGTTAGGGATAATTTTATTCGTTTCTGTCTCGCTCTAGCAGTGCACAATGGTGTATGGGTTTGTCTCTGTCTGCCAGGCCTGGTCGGTTTTTGTAAGTCTCAGAAGTTTCGTGGAGCATGCGACAGATGTGCGCATGGATGCTGCCGCTAACGAAGCGTGTTTCAATTGGGATAATCAATCAAATCTCGGATTGTTTGACCGGTGAGCGGATCTTTGATTTCGAGCGTTGCGTTGAAGATTATCGAAAGGTGATCATTATACGCGTGTACGTTACATCATACGTGCATCTGATTGTTATCTTGAATGTATCAAAGAAATAGATATTATTTAAATTGTTCAGTTAGTTTCCTCATAAGCATTCATGACAAAATAATTACCAGATTTTGTTGAATTAAGGTTCGGTATATAACAATTATTAACATCGCCAAGATATCATCAAATCTCCCTTAGTAAGCGACATAGTAGGTACATAATAATTAAGTTACACCAGCATACGTCATATATATCGCGCGAGATACAATCAAAACACGAAAGGCAATCGGAAAGGAAATGCATAGAATGCAGCCGATACAAAGACCGTTACAAAGCGATATCGACACCAAATCCGATAGCCGCAACGCGAATATTATCCAACCAGTGTGCAATTGTACGTACAGCGAAGGCGTAAAGACGTACGAAATGGTTATGTTTTGCTATGTATCTGATTTAACTTCTGACGCGTCGTTTATTCTGCGCCACGCTCAGATGTGATCAATTCGCTTCTCTATGCCTGTTTAATAACATAAATTCTTGTTTTTAATATTATTGTCGATAATGGAAACGCAATGTGTATTTCGAGATGAAATAGTTTTAGTTGTTTAAGTATTGAAGGCTTTGTTGAAATAGTATTGGTTATCATCTATATACCTACGTTTTTGTAGTTGCGTTTGATTTTGAGTAGGTAAAGTATGAGGTAGATAAATAAAAGCTAATATTTTTTTTCAACTTTACAGCCCACATAATTTTTCTAACGACAAACCTACACAAGAATCAAAATCTATTCTCCGGCTAACGGTCCATTCTATAATTAAAGCGAAACATTCCTTTGCATAGCGACCGATAGCACACTTGTTTATTCGAACTACTTCGCTACTTTATGATCTTGATCGCTCGAATCTCGGACTAATTCAATGCGTAGACCGTATTTGTGATTTCCGCAATAACTAACAGTGTGCTCGAGTGTACTTACGAACGATCTGAAACGTGAACAATGCCGATATCATTAGTTCGAATGTACAGTTGCACGAAACACCCGTAGGTACGTACCATCGCGCGCCGAAGCGTTTCTTTGATCACAATCCACTAGATACCGCGACCCATATCAAATCGAATCATAACTCGAATCACATCAGCCCAACATTCGACACGTTTATATTTGAATGTTAAATGTAGAGCATTTTTTACGAGGGTGTTTACGAGCGGGCTTATTTTAATCGCGGTTATAATTCAAAAGTATAAAATAAGAAGAGCAATTAAAACATTCATAAGCGCGGGGAAATAAATGGGTGCATTCTTACAAATATTTATGTAGGTGGGCGAACAAACAGTAGCGTTAAAAGCGAAGATATGCGTTTAATCCAAGACAAACAGGCTGAAAGAATTACACGAGAGAGACACAAACACCACGAAGCCCTCTCAGTCCCTGAGGGTAAACAGCAGAACATCCTGCGTGAAGTGACGTAATCCTCAGCATAGAATGTAACCCGTTAAGGCGAAGCGCTGCTAAGTGAAATGTAGGTAATAATGCTGATTAAACTTTGGTGTGATTCTGAAATAAATTAAAACACTGTACCTTTGCATAGTTTGTCCCTGGCATAATTGAGTAACCGAAAACCGTTTAGGGTTATTGAAGTTTTAAATAACTGTTATTTTCCGTTTGCGACGGTGGGTCAATTTTACACCTTTTATTGATGGTGTTGGTGGTTTTTCAGTTAATTATATTTTAGAAATGTTTCATTCTTTCAAATATACTTATATTTATTATATATAGATATATGGATCATTTACATACAAAAACAACCTATGTTTTAAGCAACAGAAGCTTTAAGTTTGTATGTTCGCAAAACCATTGTGTGACATGTAAATTAGGAATTCCGTTCAATGCAGTGAAGCTTGACTCATAAATGTATAATTAGCGCGGCTGTGTTCTTAACTTCTTAGCATGTCTTGTATGCACTATGCACCGTTAAACTTAATGATACTTGTTACGCGCATAACCGTTAAAGAACGTAGGTACTTGTGTGGCAGATAAAGTTCTTTAGCGTTAAAGTGTACGTGGCCCCGCCTTAACATACTACCCTCGAGTTCACGTATGGTTAGGACGCGGCCATATGTTGCCTGTATACTCAAATCCGCGATACAGATTTAAACTAGTTCAATATGCAAACATTTCTTCGGACTATGGCTACCAAAATATGATTATATAAGGCTATAGTCGCATCCTCCTTCAACCGTGTTAAAATTGTTAGTGTAAAGGATGCTTTATTTTGGCGATCAATACAGTTATAGAATATCCTAAATTGTTAAAATGGTTTATAATAAATAAATAGAAATGTCCTAGTAAATTCTATGCTGTTTGTTGCGAGTGTTCTGCGCGTGTGTTCGCAGCCTAAAGTGGGCGTAACAGACACTTTTACACTTTAGTTCTGCCACTAATTGTGACTCCTCCTCGTGGCTCGACTAGAACGAACTCGGATGTTAAATGAAAAGGGGACTGCGGGGGAAGCCGTACACAATATCTGTGCAATCATTTGCCTGTGCCACAGTTGTGCGATTCCATCCCATGTGTTTCTTTGATGCGACTGAACACTCTAATCGTCATTCGCTGTTATACTTTGATTGTTGCTCATTAAACGCGGCCGATAATTTAAACAAAGGCGAAGTTCACAAATATATAGTATCTTCTAACTGGATTTGCTAACTTAGATTTTCTAACTAATAGAAAATGGTGGCTGCTTCGTTGGTCGAGTGCTTGCAAAAGTAACTATTATTATTACGTTAAGTGACTATTATTAGTATTATTGAATTTCTCTAATTTAGGAAATCTAGTAGTGACTTGGATTCAGATCTCTGCACGGAGTGTGGAAATAGGCTCACCACCTATTCCATGGGACGTAAACGTAACTGATGTAACGTCGGAGTGTACCACACCCTTACTCCTTACCCCTTCGGGGATTATAGGTTTAGGCGAAATTTTGATAATTTTATTGAAGTAAATTCATGATAAATCCAATCATCTTACGCTTGCGATAATCATATTCATCATCAAAGGACTATCCGTGCCAGTAAATCTTTCGAATTTAACGATCAAACATAAATAACGCGTGTAGTTTATCAGCAAAATATGAGCGATCATATAATAAGAATACACTGTAATAATGCTCAATGTAGATTAAACCGACGCGCATAAATTTTCAACATCTCCCCGCCAGCGATAACCTTCTTATCTTCGAGACGAGAAAGCGTATCGTATGGTCGGGAACCGGCCAACTTGTAAGAACTTAATTTATGGCCAATTAAGTTAGTGTTAAGCTAAACAAACTGACAGGAAGATAGCACAAGTAGCTAGAACTGTTAACCGCTGCGAGAGTGGACCAGAACAAAACTGGAATCGTTTTAGCATTCGATCCCATAAATAATGCGGTTTGTCCTCTACATTATACTCCCGACGACAACTACACCAGTGTTTGATTTATAGCAAGGTGCGCCATAGAAATTATGGCGGCGAGGTTCCTGTTTAATATTATTGCTTATTGAAATGACTACCAAATGAGGATTAATAAGGATTTATGTTCGCAACACAAAATATGTACCTACCATTAATAATATCAATAGCGCCTTTCATAGATAAGTCTCAGTCGAATACAATTATTTAACAATTGACGTACCTATCGCTTTGTCCTGTTTAATTCATATCAAATTCAATACTCGATGATACCATTTATTAAAGTATAAATTGAAATTTAATTCAACTTCCAGATTGAGACGAGACGTCTACTTTTGAAATAATATTACAAGCAGTTTAAAATGACAAAGTTCTCGAAATGGCAACTAAAAAGTGAGCTAAAGAAGCCAGATGCCGCAGACAGTTGGTAACAACTGGTCCCCGGTCGCTTTATAAAAAGTTAGCTTTTAAAACGCAGCTATAAATCAATAGAGGAGTTCAGAGGAAGTGGAAGCGTAAGACGGCTATTTACGATGATGCCCGCTCTCCGCGATAAATCTACCGAGTCTTCTTTGTACCTTATTTTATGTTAGTGCTAATCATTTGAAACGTCTACACTGATTTGTCAGTTGTTTTCGCTGGGAGAAAAAGTATCTAAAATTAACATTAGTACTATAACTGTTTTTGAATACAAAAACAACAAATAAAACGCTTTATTGTCTACCACAGACCAGTAAAGTAAATAGGGACACCATAGAATTGTTTTTATATCAAATAACTACAATGAAATGTCTTTCAATTCAAACGACTACAACAATATATTTCTAATATATTAATTATTGAGCATCTAAGATCTAAGAATAGAGAAACTTGGAATTACTCTCTGCCTATTGCGTAAGAGACTCGGCTTGATGATATAATAATAGTTAAGCTTTCGCCCTTCAATAGATTGCAAAGCTTTGCATTTAAAAGACACCATCCCGAATTTATCACAAAATTTCATATTGTGCCTCGCTTAAAACACCGAAACCATTCCATTGTGTACACAGCATTACGTCAAGATAGTACAAAGGAAGGGTTAGAATTTTTTTATCGGATAATTCGGTTACGCTTCGATCGGTATCCAATTTACTTGAGGCCAGCGTCCGGTACCTGACGCTGACGGTGACGCATTGTCGCGTGGTCACGCCTTTATAAAACGTAGTCGGTAATAGCATCTTATTTGTGTGTACTTTCTAATTAAAATATTTGTGGCCCAATAAGTTGGACGTACGACAAAAAACGCTATTAAACCGACTTTGATGAAAATAAATTGGATTGAGCAAGAGACCTTTGACTTGCATTTAATAGATGTCAGATGAACTGATGAACGTGTAACGGTACGTGCGGACTGCCGGGAACGGCGCATGGTTTCTAATGATGTTAAAAACCGAGGACTTCTTAACGAACTGGCCCGTAAGGCAAATAGATATAAAATACGTCTTGTCTTCTTTTGGTTTTAAAAGATTTATGTTAGCTGGGTAGATATTTCGAAGAGTTACAAATGGTTTGGACGCTACGAACACGCACAAGTTGATAACACAAACATGTTAAATGCTTGATAAAACTAGCCATATTTTTATAATTAGTGAAGTAACAATATTTAGGATGCAAAAAGAACATTTGACAAATGTAACAGTAAATTAAATTTATGTGCACAGATATTTTGAACTGGCAATGTCGCTCATAGCTAAAGCATTTACAACCCACACAAGACAAAAACGACTTTTCATTATGTCTAATAGTAGATACGTTTGTAGACTTTAAAATAAGCTCATTTTGATAATAATACCCAAAGTCTAAGCATACACTTACTATACGACTTCAATAACAAGTAGCCCTTCTAATGCAGAGAGATTTGAAATATCTTCACAGACCTTATTACGGGCACTTATGTAAAAAACGACTTGAAAGCTTTGAATATTACCGTAATATCGGTAGGAAGTCACGTTAACATACCGCGCCGAACCACTTACGGTAAACGTTTTGTGCAGCAAAAACAAAACTATGGCAGTAATAGCGTAATAGTTGTTCCTATACGAACATTCCTAATCTAAACTTACCTGCGTTATAGGGTAAGCGTTACACTGTTGACGTCTCACTTCAAAACTTATCTGCTTTGTAGGGTAAACGT
>DWMF01000149.1:0-18195 GCA_018244815.1 Parelbella polyzona | reverse complement strand
ACTTAAAAAACCTTAAAGGCGCTTGCGGCTGGTAGAGATTAACAAAGGAAGTCAGATTCAATGTGTAGTAAGGTCGACGAAACTATTCTGGTGTACCTTGGACCAGACCTGTGTTCTTCAGGTCATTGGAACGGTCAGACACACAATAGAGGCTGATACGATGACACAAATTATTATTATTACGAATTACCTAGTTATTGCATCTAAATGTTATATTAAAGGGTATTTATAACAGAATCCTTTTTGGTATTTTTGTAGTGGCAAAGCATTCGCGGCGCTGATTTCGCTAAAAATGCAATTCAATTCGGAAATTAGCCGCACGAAACATTCAACGTATGTTCATGAAAAAACGGGCGAAAGTGGATAGTGTCACGAACAGCATTTGGCGTTCAGCCACCGGCGTATTGATGTGGCAGACGGGGGCTACTTACTTATTCATAAACGTTCAAAAACTTGTCACTGCTTCCCGCCGGCCACTGCCGACTTGCGAATTAGTATACAGCTGTTTCCATATATCGTGTTTACTTATCGATACTTATCATGTTTATATGTACGTATATGTAAGTATATGTATGCATACATGCAAATATATAAAATTACGTGTCAGCACGCCTGTAATACCTGAAAGGCTAGGCGGAGGTGTGTAGTACACTCCCACTTGTCGGCAGTTACGTTTTACGCCTTATGTAATAGGTGGTGAACCTACTGCCATACATCGGGCACAGATTCAGACTGCCAGCCAATACCAGAAATTTTTATTTATTGATTTAAATAAAGGTTTTACTACAAAATATAAGCTAGAAAATCCAATAGTATTGGTTCGATTCCCGACCCGGGAATCTGACCCAGGACCTCTCGATCAGCAGTCACTCTTACAACCACTCGACCAACGAAGCAGATACAAATATAAACTGTAAAATAATTAAGAATAGAAGCGTGTACAAAAAGACTATCGCCAATATTATTAATATACTACATACTATATATGTATACATCGTTTATTTCGCTGTAAACATATACACAAGTAAACAGTGGTGTACACCACTGTATACATATACATACACTTGTATACATCGGTACATCGGTACACATACGTAGCGGTTAGCAGCCAGACGCTCCGGCATCCGAGTGTGTAGTTTAATCGAACGACACGCCACATTGGTTCCTATCTGCGGTTTCCTGCTACGACTATCTGTGGACTCGCTGCGTACTGTTTATATTATTCAACAAAAATAAATCCTATTTACTGTGTTGGCTCGTTCTAAAAAACTTTTAATATTATGCATGCATACGTATGTATATATCTTCACGCAAGTCCTTTTCAAGGTAGGCAGGTAGTAGAAGTAGTTTAATATTAAACCTCACCCAAAACCGGCGCGGGTGTGACTCTTGTATTGAATGTAAAAGTACCACGACAGGTCTGTTAGGGTGGAGATATTTAGCACCTGATGCTCTCTACCTACCCTAAAGGACCCAGCACCATGATATAATAAAAACAATGACAAAGTCATACCACATCTATACGTCTACATTTGTTCGAAAAGCATAGATATCATTAATTGATTGCAAAATACGTAGAGGAAAGAGATGAGTTCGGCATTACAATTTATCTATTGTGATAGGCAGGTCCGTTAGAACACAAAGTATATCGAACTGCATTGGCTAGTTTGGGAATTATCCGAGCTCCTTCCTGAGCCTGCTCCTTACCTATTAGTTAGAGTTACTCTGAAAAATACATATAATTTAAGCCTTTACATGAACACCCTCCTATTAGCTTATAAATAAACCTCTATTGTAATACGTAGCTATAAAAAACCTACATGCTTATGTGAATTAAAACATCCATTTTATATACGGTATGTACTCGTATGTTTCAATAAACAACAAAAGCCGTTAACCGCGTAGCAATAAGCCAAATGGGCTCTCAAAGAAAGTATCGTTCATGAAAGCCGGTCGCGTCCGCCCGATTACAGGTTTACAAGCTCACTGCTTCAAGCTTCAGAGCTGCCATAGAGTGTAACGCAGAAGGGACTCCACGTATTTAATGTTCGAGCCTCGAATATGTGGATGCGAAGAGCTGAAGATGTATGCTACATTACTTTGAAGAATAATGTAAAATCACGCCTGTAATAATCGCGAGGTAGTCAGAGGAAGGTAGTATACTACCACACTTTATCAATTACGTTTATGTTACAACATAAAATAAGTGGTGAGTCTATTACAGCGGGCAAAGATTCAACCTCCGCTTTACCACTAGAAATTTCTACTACAAAATCGTAGTTTAAAAATTCAACGATACTCGAATCTGGATTGGAACCCAGGACCTCTCGATCAGCAGTCTCGTTTACAAATCAATCTTGCTTCTTCGGGGATTTAAGCGTGACGATACGTCATAAATTTAAGAGTATACTATATGTATATATAGTAGCGATTTATGTTAAAAGTCAAACATATCGGTCAAACACAACATGTTCGATGGTTTGTTCGTTCGTCGTACGATCGTTTTGTATACAATAGAACGTCTGGTCACTGCGTGGTATAGTTACTCTTACACCTGCATTGGTTTCTATAGAATTAATGACGCTTTCGTGACTAAGCTCGCTTTTCACCAGCAAGGGAAAGTTTTATGTTTCCACTACTCCCATATCCTCGTGATGTTCGCGGTTAATCTATCGAATCTCATTTGATCGAAGAACTTTTATGTACGATCTGTCAATTTTGCGATCATTGAGTTACTCATATATCGAGATATACATTGTCAAAAGTATACAAAATAGGTTCCAAAAATGTTTTTGGCTATTGCTTACGCAAATGTTTAAAATTTACGATATTCGGATGCTAATTCATCACTTAGGTTGACTGGCAGAAAATGCCACTTGGTATTAAGTCCGCCCTTCGTTATCAACAATAAAGAAAAAACATAAATAATTAAACATTGTAAGTCGTAACCCAATAGTCTTTATTAGTTTTCTCTAAGTTGGACTTAAATGGGATTTATACGCATACATTAGGAGAAAAGAAATGACGCAGTAGTTCTTTCAGGTACTGACGCTGATTGCTTAGTTTGTAGTTGTAGATTCGATTCCTAGCTATAACAGATGCTTGCGAAATAAGCACTGAAATAATTCTGTGTTTAGATGTAAAATTATAAACGTACCTATATATATATATATATATGTACTTATATGTAGTCATACATACATGTTTATCATCAATTTTGTGACCAAAGAAAGTATCCAAAGATATTTCAAATATTACTGAATTGAGTATTTGAATAAAACTATGATTTTTTCATTTACCCACCAAGTCGTATTAATAATACCTTGAAAGACATTTAGAATATGTTTTATAAATGCTCTTTATAGAGCGCTTTGTTATATTTCTTCCAAATACAATATAATTTCAGTAGCAATTATAGAAGGGATAAAATGCTATTAGATAGGATTCAATTTCAATTTTGCGGCTCAGAAACTAATAAGCGAGAGCTGGCAGCTGAGATCAATGCAAACAGTAGGTATATAATTCATAGTGCCTCCTATACTCGAGTTACTATGAATTGTATTCTATACAACAGCATTCAAAAAAGGGTGTATTTAATGCTACGACTCAGGTGAAATCTAGTTTATCATGGTGTTAAAAATATTTATTACAATACATATTTTCTGATAAAGGCCCGTTGGATAGATGATCTTAAGGAGGCGACTGGTGGGGTCTGGACGAGATCTGGGGAGGATCGAGTGTTGTGGCACACCTTAGGAAAGGCCTATGTCCAGCAGCGGAACGGAAGAGACTGACATGATGATGATGTTGATATTCTTTAAGTTGTACAGACCTCAGGAAACTATGTACCTTAAGTATATGAAATTACGTAACATGTAAAACCATTTTAAAATTATCATACCTTTAATTTATTGAAATAAAACGTTTGCTAATTCATATTGATCTCAACTTAAATGAAAGAGAGACGAAATTTTACTCCATATAGTCAAGACTAATCACCATCAAAGTCATTCTATAAATGGCAGACGAGTCGTAGTTTTCGAGCCATTACGACAAAATTAATTCTAATTAGCGCTTCGCCGTGCAGGGGACTCTAAACGAGCTTGTTACTCGATTCGACGACGTTAAGAACACATATTGGGATTGGCAAAAAAAATTAAATAGTGGGAAAGCAGCAATAGCCTTTTCGTCTGAAGTTCCGCTTCTCACTTTAAATACTTACACTTATTAAATAACACTTGCCATAATAGTACATGGAAACACCATAAGGAAACCTGCAAATGTTAGAGTTTAAAAAAATGTTCCTTAAAGTCTGTGAAGTCTGCCAATCTGTGTCTGACCAGCGTGGCAGGCTATGGCCTTAACCCTTTCATTTTGAGAGGAGTTCCGTGTCCAACTGTAGAACGATAGAAGAGTTGATGATGACGATGATTATATTAAAAACATTTAAAAAAAGTTACAATAATGATAAACGGACATCAATATGGAGCCAACTCGGAATTAATATTAAAAATTTCAATTATAAAGCCTGATTCGTATAAGTTACTTATACATTGAAAAAAAAAACGACTTAATAATTGGTCTGGAACGCCTGAAACTCTGTAATTCATTTACTGCATCCTACGAAACGAAACAATACATTTGTAAGGCTGCATCTGAAGACTGAAATATAATATATACAGGTAGACGAATTTTCAATTGAAATACAACTTTAACAAAAATATAAATGTGTATATCCTAATTTACCAGCTAAATGAAGCTATCCGCGTACAAATGAACCTTTTAATGACTTAATGTCATACATTTTGTTATATATAATACAAAGTGGCTACTGTGGGACGCAAAAGATATTAAATTAAGTAAGCACGTTTTGTCCTTTGTGCTTGTCAAGATTTACAACCGGCAACAAAGTGATCGCAACAAAGATATTTGTTCTGAGGAAACTTGAGAGCCATATTCCATACATACATACATTGTTGTTTTACCGTGCCGCTATATGTACATCACTTGCGTTTTACTCTTCTGACAATATAAAGAATAAACAAAAATGCTGTTTAATTAAGAACAAACTGTAATTTTGAGCCTCTATCACTAACCCCGAATAATAATAATAATAATTGATCAATCATGAGAAAATAAAATTCTACAGTATCAGGGTTCTGTCGCCACGTCAATGTAATAAATATACTTCCATTTGTAACCTACTTAAGCTTCTACATATTATTACATATCATTAGATAACAGACGTTATTGCTTTAAAGGAAAAAATATCAGAAAACTTGCATCTCTTAGGGTTCTCTGTAATGCTTTCTGAGGCGTGTGAAGTTTCACAACCCGCGTAGTAGATTACGATCAAAACCCTTCTAATTTTGAGGACTTAAGGACACGCTTTTATTAAAATTATCGAGACTTATAAATCAGCAGCCCAGCTAAACTGTAAAGTTTATCGTTTACAAGATAAATATTTAGAGATCAATTTTCATCATCATTTTTTGTTGTTCGGTCCTGTAACCGTAATATGACTAATTAGGTGAAGGTTATCAACATCTAAAAATATAAAATCTACGCTCATAATACGTCGCCTGCAACTAGCCTAATTTGTCTGAATCTTCCGAGAAAACACGCCTCGCTTCAATCTAACTCTCATTCGTGACTGCAACTGAATTATAAAATTAAAGTAGTTCGTCGGCCAATTTACTTTGCTTTGATAGTGTTATGGGATCGCCAGACTTTCATGGAATCGTGTCTCGACGAACCATTAGCCATCAGTTATGTTCTAATAAAACTTTTCTGTTAAAAATGTATGTATCACTAATGTCAGTGAGAAAGTAACGGTAAAGTCGTTCTTTGATTCTTATAAAAATTACTATTTGGTACAGTTTATTTTACATTAGTACCTACTCTGTTTTGTATTCCGTTTCTTATTAAATAATTTTGGTTTATTTATTGACTTAGTATACTGGGAATAATAGCAATGACGTTTAATGAGAAACATTGTTCATAGACACCTGTTTCTAAATTTTGTAACGAAATCTTTTCTACATAATTATGAGTGGAAAGAGCATGCAGTGAAAACATTTAGTACGTTCGAAAATAGAAAGAGAAAAAGGCAAAAGATCAAAATAAGCAAAACTTAGGAATTAACATTTAGCATATTTACACTGGCTACGAGATTGATTGTATAATTTCTTTTAAATGAGACGACGAATTGTGAAATTTCAGTTTTAACGTTATACTGCATTATACACAATATGTAATTAACACTTCTAACCAGCTTTAAAAAAATTTAAAACTTTTTCAAGCCACTTTAGAGAAAATTTTCGTGTCCTTCATAAAAAATGAATAAAGAGTAATTATAAATCTTAAAAAACAGAATGTTAGAAATGGCTAAGTATTTAATTTCACCGCTTTTTCTCATAGCAGTGTTTTGAAAATGTAGATTTCCGCTTATCACGTGAACAAGATACAAAAGCGACTCAGTAAATCTCGCAAACCTTCACTTAATTTAAACCGGTTCTAGTTTTGTTCTTATTTGAAGGGATTAATTAAAAAAATAATGCAAACGTTGAAAAGCTTCAGAGAAACGACAGTCTGGGAAAGCCTATAAAAAAAATAAAATCACCATCTATTGCCGTTCGTCATTACTTTTTAGTCGTTTTCGGTCTCATTTATGAATTCTCCACTCGGAAATGCACTCTCTGTGTCTCAAAGTTCCGGCTTCCGTTAAATAGCGAAAAGAAAAATTTCGCTCCAATCTTGTTTTAACGAGGGCCTAATAGAGGTCGCTATCGTCTGGTATTCGCCGTGAATTATGCAGGCGTACTAAATCTCGGCCCCTGATGGAGTGGTCGTGTTTCAGAGTGCTCTTTTATGCGTATTGGCATCATTAAACTTACAGTGGAAGGCCGAGGACGGCGTGATGTCGACATGTTGATGTTGGAAATTTGAGAGACTAATTCCGCTTTGATATACCGTGCTCACGTGATGAGTGCGCTAATTTGAATGGATTTTAACGTATGTAGTTTTTGAAATATGTTAGCGCTGAATCAATTCGTAAGCGCTAACCTGTATTGGACGCCCCTTTAATTCACTGGGGAGTTTTAAAGCTGTACTAGAGTGGAAACCATTTTTTGTGTCTGGAGTAGTGATTCATTTTACAGTTTTTTGAATGGGCTATATCGTTATGATTTTTAAATGAATCCACACTTGTTTTTATAACTAACGGAAAATCCGATTACGTTAATATGATTAAGCGTTTTTGATTTTAGAACTCGTAGTTAAATAGCCGTTAGATGTTTGAAGTAGCTTTAACGAGTATGTAGATAACAATAGGTGTAAGAGACTATGATAAATTATTTTTTAGATATATGACGTTCAACGTGCACCAAATTTTTTTAAGCTATCGGCCTATGTTGGTGATCTGTCAATATCACCGCATAAGATTACCGATGATGAAAGGTGTCATTAGATATGAAAGGCAGAAAGGAGATGAATATTTTCGGGTCATAGTTTCAAACAAGTAAAATCGCGACGATTTATTTTATGTACTTCAAGAACCAAAGGGTCGTGAGAGGGTCTAAGCCGTCTAATGCCTCCTGTCAATCTCGCCTGAAGCCTACCGAAACCATGCTACTCGAGTCACTCGAATACAATTACGAAAAAATACATATAAAAATTACTATGAAAATAATTTATTTCCTTTCATTGCTTAGCGAATTGAGCAAATGCTATAAATCTTTAGCAAAAATAATATCTAAGATGTTAATGTTAAAAATGTAATAGCAGTAATGAAATTCGTGCAACTGTAAAATTTGTTTTATGAGTTTTGTTCCTTACGTCACAACGTTGTACCAGTCCACTGAGTCACAGTTGCTAAGAACTTTATCGAGTCGGTAATGAAAAATGGTTTACATGGGTTTTATTGTTGTTCTTTTATATAACGATAACCCGCAGTGTCAAGTGGCCAGTGTCTGTCGTGAATACTTACAACGAACTTCGAACTAAACTGCAGAAATCGAATATTAATATTAATTACTTCATTTAGTATTCGTTAGAACTATGAACAATAATGATATTGTAATAGAACCATTATGTTTTCGAGCTTTCTTCACAATTTAATATACAGTCCTTTTGGGATAAGATGGTCGTAGGATAAGTTGGTACGAGTCCAGTTAATACCAGACCTTAATTAAAGGTCATATATGCATTGTTACTACTGAAGACCAAGATGAAAAGACACATGCAAAAGATAACCATTTATTTTATTAATATGACTCCGATGTGGTAGAAATGTGTAGTCGACCCGAGCGCACTCCATACATAATCTTCTGTCTTTTGTATGTTACCCAAGGTTCCTTAGGTTCTTAAATCGGCAACACGTATTATTAATGTACAAACAAAGCATGCAATGCACCTTGTAATGTTGCTTATGAATATTTATTGTCAGAATATATATGACATTCCAAGAATTAAACCAGCTACCATTTACATGACAGACGAATGTATCAAACAGGTTGTACAGCACGAGAATATTCGTGTAACGTTTTGTAAAACAACTAACAAGGTAATTTACTAAGAAAAGAAACATCATATAGCGCACTGTGAACACAAGAGTATTTTTCAGTTCAGCAATTTCTCTTCTTTTCTTATTGTACCGTACTTACATTTGTAGAATTGCTTGTACACTACGAGCTTGTTGTAAGCAGTAAATATTTTCTCTGGCGAAGACGAATGCTTTCTTTTCAGGCGATGTGTTTGAGGTATCGTAAATAATGCAACAATCTAATGAATGTTGGAGAGCGAATATAAAGGAATAAATATAACTTGTCTATTGTTTTTCTTTGATGTTGTTGGAATTCGGTTTGGTTTTTGTTAATGAATAGAAAATGCATTACAATTTAACAAATAATGTTAATAATATTGAGAAGACACTAATATTAGAATTCCGGCTTAGGTTTATTCTAAAATTAGATATTGCTGGCCTTGATTGAAACGCCTCGGGAGTCCTACTATTACTACTAGGGGGTAATAAACCTGAACACATAATACTAAAGTCGTTTATATACTATTTTACAGCATAAGTCATTCCTTTATCGTTGTCGGAGTCGGAAGAATCTAGAAACTTTCAATTTAGAAATCCGTGATGACACAAATAAACGAATAACTTCGAATGAACTGTTTCTCTTGCTTGTAATTCTGTATTGCGGGCAGAATTATTTCGGTCTGTCATTCTCACACTTTTTGCGACACCCACAACCACATGCAGTACTTAAATGAGAGTTTAAATGATTTAAATCAATTCAATTGAACTCAAGTGCGGACAGATGGCGAGCAATAAAAGTTTTGTCGTCTGATTTTAGAGGGCAGTTTGTTTGTGTCGATATATTTCGAATGGTTTGTTTGTTCGGAGATAAATTTTGTTTTCGACGATCATTCAGCGAGTTGGTTTATCCTGTGTGATTTATCTCGGTTGGGAATATTTATTGATGGTGGCGCAGACCGGTCGGTAGGTATAATCCGACAACGCAGACGTGCGCAGCCAGTCAAGTCGGGAATCGAACGTTCGGTATGTCAAGCAGTTAGACAAGATTTCAGACGCATTGTTTAAGTTATTCCGAGCATCCACCCGCTCATTTCAACCTGAAAACCAGCTTAGGGTTGGCGCAATGGATTTCATTATACTTTCTTAATAGTTCGCTTAAAACAGCGTTATCGTTTTGCAAAATTAAATACAAGTACTTTGTTAAGGTTGCAAATGCATAATTACTAATAATAAAACAATATTTAAGAACTAGACGTGTTGATGAATTTGTACTTAGATATTTTTTGAGAAGTGAGATATTGGTAAATGAGTTTGTTTGAAATAAAAAGTATGTTATACATAAGGCAGTATATTACTACAAAACACAGAAATAGGTAAATTGGACTTCAAGGGGATGATTTATGACATATGTATGTACATAGAGATTATAATGTATATTTTTTTACATGGTATTTAATAATTTCTATTTCCTATTGTTCGTCTATAAATGCTCGTATAAGCCAGATATGTGAAATTTCTAGTTTCCAGTATATTAAATCTCATGTTATTTTCCAACTGCCAAAAATATTCCATTTATAGAAATAAACTGCTGCAGTATCCAAAAATGTCCAATTTCATGATTTACTTATCAAAAAATTTTCCACATAATTTATTTTCTATTTAATTTATTTAATTATTTGACTCAGTTTAATTGTACAAAATGGAACATAGAAGAGAAATAAACCACTATTAACCATATTTAATTATTAGATACCAATGAACAAAAATTAAATAAATGCACACGCTAAATTATAAAAAGAATAACACAATATTAATCGTGATATAAATCTTACAGTGTGACAGAGTAATTGAAGTCGTTTTAAACGCCGTGCGTGTCATGTGGATACATGGATTACACAAATTGCATGTCTTTATTTTCGTATGGGTGAGTCAAGCGCGGTAACAGTTGACCTCGTGGCGCGTGATTCAGTGCGTGATTCAGTCACAAAGAAAGTGAATTTCCAATGCTATTATTATGCACTCGGTTATGATGTTGAGATCGCGACAACCGTGTTAATGTTTGTCGATATGACGCTTCATGGTTATTGTGCAATAGACACATTTCTTGGTTATTGTGTTGAAGATATTGATAAAAAAAATTGCGTCAAATAAATAGACATGAAGAATACGTACTGTTAATGTAGATATTTTCGCATGTTTATCACCGATATGGAGTACTTTAAGAAGTAATTAAATAACAATTCATTTACTGGTACTTTCCAGCATAAATGAGTCATGTTATTTACGAGTGATTTTTTGATTTCCCGTACAATTTATGGCAATAAATGAATGTAAATTTAAAGATAATTAATTATTTAATTGCACGTATTTAAAATAACGTGTTTCGATGCTATTTTGAAATGTATAATAGCATGATTTTAAATATTCATTATAAATATAACCATTCTAATATAAATTTTCAAACCGATTATTCCTTAAGATAATAGTAGGTAGTTAATAATGATGTACCTAATGATAGTTTTTCCTCGAAACGGCTATTAACATATTAAGTGTCATTTTTCTTGTTTTATGTATATATCTGTGGCGTAAGCTAGGTCGGAAAACGTAACTAGTGATATTCGGAATCGCATTTTACTTTTTTTGGCGGGGATTGGTGAGGTCGTTTTCCACCCGGAACGTATATTTGTGAAATGTATACGAGTTTATATTCTGTGTATAGGTATAAAAATCTATTTAAGAATATATTTAAATGTAATGTATATATGCAATATCACCGTTCTGGTTACAATAGTGCAAGTTCTGGCTAATTTGGAATCAGATGACGGTGTGTGGATATTTATGAAGATAATTATCTATTTATTTTTATCGTGAGTTAGTTTTCTTTAGAACGATAGCCCTGTAGGTTATGCTCGCCGGGCACCGGTCAGGTTCGTTACTAGCTGCGAGCAGAGCAACAAAACAATCAAATAACGCGATGCCGACTCCCTCGCGGCCGCTGATTGCTGCGAATTTTAATTCGACACGGCGCGTGATTGCTACATTTTATTGCTACATTGTGGCTAATCTAACAGCATGTACCATTCTGCTTTTATATGTTATTGTATTCGTTTTGAAGTTCGTAAAGTTAAATGCTAACTCTGTAACAAATTTGGTTATATGTGTGTTTAACTAGCCATAAAACATGCAGTAAATTTCAAGACAACTACATATTCGTTGAACTTCCATTTTTAAATCATTATTTGAATCATTTCAATTTTTGCTGTGATGAAAATAATTGTTTTTTTTCGGACCACCGAAGGGAGACGATGAATTGCAAACCTCTAGGCTTGATTTGTAGGATTTAAAATTACAACACCTTTAGTAGAAATTTTAGAAACTCATCCATTCTTAATACCGCTTAACCGCTTGTGCTTGCTCTTTGCTCGAGGCTCGAAAGAAACTTTGTCTATAATTTCTCAACGAAGCAATTTCGCTACAAGACTTTTTTCGCTTGTTCTCCTTGGGTTCTCCAACTTCAACTAGCAAGCAGACTTAAAAAGTTGACACGCGAAGTTTTAAAAATTTAATTTAAATGTAAAAAATGGTAGCACTCTACAAAAATATAAATGAAAAGTTTCATATTCAAATATAAATTTTGCTTTCAATCATTTAATATGAATTATTATTACTTTTCGGCAGATGTGTCCTTGGCACTTAATTAAGCATGGCTCACGAATAAAATATGACAAGGACGCATAGATTGATATGAGTATACTTCCACTAAGCTTAGTAATTCACAGCTGTGATAATAATCGTCATATACATAGGTGAATGGGGTGTGGATAATACCTCTGTATCAGCACGGAGTCCATTGTCGCAGCACTAATATCGGAGGATGGGCGTAATGTGGCCGCCGGCCGCAATCATGTCTGCTGTATTAACGTTATAAATTAGGACGTTAACGTCTGAGCCCACTCAAATAATCGTAAAGAGCAGCTAGTGGTCATTGTCGACACTTGCGCGCTCCACGCGACTTATGCTCCCCCGGTACTTTCATTTCGCTTAGTACACGAAAATGGAAAAATACTGGAAAACTCGGCTGCAAGCAGCTGTTGTTATTAAAATCATGTTCATTGTTATGTAAATATGTTTAGTACAATAAATAACACTCAAAAAAACTAAGAATCTTATTTAACTTTTCGCTTAAGATAATTTATGTATTCAGTCTGCGTTTTATGTTTGTATACAAAACGAATAACGTACAAAAAATGTATATTAGGTGTTATTACAAAGAAATATTTATGTTCACATTTATTTAAATTTTAAATTAAAATGACAATAACAAAAAAAAATATTGAATATATTTTTGCCCAAAATAAAACCTCCTGCATTAGAACAATGTATCATTTAAGAATTGTCCAGACAGAAACAATGGTAGTTGAATTGCTGTTTAACGGCAGATGTATGCCAACAAAACGTGTAGATTAGATAGGTAAGGGCTTATAAATTACAATCAACATAGTAATGTACGCGAATTGGGCAACATCCACAGACAGCGCTCCGGCGACGTGATGCATACTTATCGCGAGATTTGCCGCAGAACGGTTTCAATTGTATTGCACCATTAGCTGTGTTCGATACTCTTTGTTGGTTGGATAAAGGCGATAAAGGTAATAGAAATGTACAAATGCTGTGCAAAATTATATCTGTGACGGTATTAGTTGCCATTGGGCCTGATTGAACTGCAAATTCATTCATTTTTATCCAACTGAATTTTACAACTAGAATAAAATTGTCACGCCAGGTCTCTAAGGAGGTAAGTAGAGAGCACCAATGCCAAATATTTCTATCCATACAGACCTGACTTTCTTCTTCTATGTTAATGAGTCTCTTCATACAAGCACGCCGGTTTCAACACTTCTAACTTCCCTATCATCGAAACAACACTGTAAAAGACAGGTTTTTATGTATGTTTTTTGCCATTACGATGGCGAGAAAATGGTTATTTTCTTTATGTTATTTAAACTTCCAATGTTTCATTGGAACATTCAGTCGTTGAAATATCCGGACTTAAATGACACCTCTCTGTGGATGTTAATTGCTAATAAAACAAAATATGTACATTATATGCAGATATGAAGAAAAAGAAAATACGAGAAACATAGTGTTGCGTAGAAACAGACTATAAGCGTTGAAGTTCAATCCTTAATCTAGTGATCTATCGTATAGAAGCCTTACATGAATGCTCAAGTGACCTACAACTTATATTAAGTTGTCTACGTGTCAGAACTTCAAAACCAAAAAATATCCATTCGCAAAAGCTAATGTTTAATGAAAATATTCACAATGTTTATATTTTGCAACTTAAATAACCAAAATAAAAAAAATGTGCTAATCGCAACACTTCTAAATGGTAACTTCATTACACTCCCTTCGTTTTGTTAATTTTCATCAGATTATATTGATAATTGAATAAACGTAAATATGTAATTGTTAAGAACAAAATACCATCACTAATTGGCGAGCGAAAGTCTCGTTTCAAAAGAGAATTAGACACGCAAATATTTATTTCAATTAAAAGCCCCCTTTTTAAGGAGCGTGTGATTGACAAGAAAAGAACCCGTTGACATCTGAGAAAAAGGGTTGTAAGAAACGTTTGATTGAGAGGCTGTTCGGGGATCTCTTACGCCTTTTACAGCTTCCCTAATTAACTCCGCAAGCGTCTTCTGTATTGGTTGTACGGATTACATTGTATTTGCTTCGAAAAGTAAAGTAACATCGCTTATTCAATAAGGAAAATAAAAGGGAAAATAAATATATTAAATCTACATATTTTTTTTATATTATGTACCATGTACCTACATGGTAAATAAATAATAAGGTTATAACAAATAAATTCTAGTAACAATTAGGGATATATTTGATTATACAGATCTTCAGTTTTATCAAATCAAATCCAAAAATTTAGAACGCAGTTTAATAATTACTAAATGTGTTGAAAGAATTTTGTGATAGTTTCTTGTGTAACAGACTATTCAAATTCTTTTGCGCATAGAAGCCACAGCGTTAAAAAACTATATAATAATTTGCCAGTAAAAATCTATCCTCGAGAACGCGCTTGTCCTATTATTTTCGATACAGCTTCATCTCAAAATGATGAATGAGATTTATTGCTGGTATCTGAAAAACGAAACGCTGATGACGATATGAAATGGCCAGCAAGTATCTATTCGAAATAAATATCTTTTATTGGACACAGCGCAGTTATGATATTGATAAAAATGCTATAAACTTGTGTTATCTGGAGACCAGTGTCGTAGAAAAAAGGGGAGGAATGTAATAAAAGATAGGTAATACATTTTCTTTGTAGATTTTATGCTTGACCGCACACGGAATATTTAAAACTGGCTGGCGTCGGTCCTCCGTTCGAATTGAATAGCCATCCATATGAATGCTGTTTTGGTATATTTACATATTCCACGTACGATTCTATAAATATGAAAACAGGTTGTACTACTAAGTATTTACTGTTTTACATAGAAATAGATGATCTCGATAGAAAAATATTTTGTTCTGAGATATAAATTTTTTAAGCGCTCAGAATTTTTTAGCGCGACCCGTCTGAATTTCAAATGGTTTCGGACACATTAATTTCCGTTTTTATTAAAACTCTCATATTTAAATTGCGTTCGGTTCATGCTGAATCTCGTTTTCTTTTTGTTTAAATTAGCTACAAAATAAAAGTACAATTGTACCTATTGTCTCTACAACAGTAGAGAGTACATATGTAGAGGCTATTCCTCAGTCTACATGAAATCATAACAGCGGCTATTGTTTTATTTGATATCGAAGCGATATATTGAGATCTCAAAGTGGTTTGCATTAATTAAATGAATTGTATCTAAAAGCCAATTATATATTAAATGATTTACAAAACAGATTAATTTTTTGATACGTTTAGGTATCTCATTTAAATAAATAAAGTGTTAATTATAAACAATGTTTTTTATTTAACAATAGCCTTAAAAATGTTATTTAAATCACGTTATTCCATAACAAATAATTGTAATAATTATTATAATCTGTGATACTCAAACGTTACATGTAATCTTTGAGACATTTGAATACAAAACAAATACGCAAGAAAATCCAACTTGCACTTACGAACGTTATCCGACATGAAATCTAAGGACTCGTAGTAAATTAACGCCAGCGTCTTGACGATCACCGTTTCAAAAAGCCGTGACTCCGGGAAGGGTTGCTATTAAGGATTCAAGAGGCGGGCCGGGGCTCCGCTAGTCCGCTTCACGGCAGCTAATTAACACGGCACTCCTTTCAGCTTGTTTACTCACACTCGACGCGAAATTACGTTAAGAATCTTCACGTCTTTTCCGTATCTGGATAACAGCTGATAATTACATAGTTGGTTGCAGTAATTTTTAGCGTTTACAAAGTTTAATAATGACAGAACATATACATACGAGTATGTCTGTAACTGTGGCGTTCCCTAAACGCACCTGTTTTTATTCTGTACAACTCTGTACTCTGTAGTTGTTGGCTGATAATATCAATTTCTTAACATTTTGTTTACATGTTTTTACCGTTTTTCTGCAAGATTCTCCCGTTGACATTCTGGTGTTTTTAGTCAGTACATTTATATTATCTGATGTTAAAATACAATTACGATATTGCTGCGGAATTTAAATTTATTTCTTTTTTATTTTTGCTTACTAAAAATTTAGTTAAAGCTTTGCACTCGAATGAGAGCGCTGATTGGGGATTAAGAAAAATCGCCGTGATTCCACCCTTTCATTGATACCAACCCCTTCATGCAAATATGAAAGGAAGTGCCAATTTAGTCGAAACATTCCGGCACAGATTACTACGGTGGCTACGATGTGTTTATTATTATGGGGATCATAACATTATATTCCTGAGAGAGAAAAGTAATTATTTAAATTACTTGCATTTTGCCCCAAAATTTAGAGCATTTAATATCCCGTAATATTTATACGAACATTTTACTAAACGTACTTTTGTTATAAAGTACCTATACTTAACTAAAAAGCAGCTTAACATAAAGCAATGTTCAAAACTA
Source organism: Parelbella polyzona (assembly GCA_018244815.1). Taxonomy (NCBI): domain Eukaryota; kingdom Metazoa; phylum Arthropoda; class Insecta; order Lepidoptera; family Hesperiidae; genus Parelbella; species Parelbella polyzona. The sequence goes on along the minus strand of DWMF01000149.1, from coordinate 1,576 downwards.
TCTCATGCTCTACAAGTTAGCAAACAAAAAGGAAATAAAATGGGTAGAAAATTATCAGCCCACGTAATAAAATAAATGTCTTTTTGGATCATATATGTCGGGGACGGTCATTGAACATTGGACAAAGAACATGTTAAAGAGAGTCATCAGTACGGATGTTAAACGATTGGCGGAGACTGTCATTAGTACGGATGTTAAACGAAACACAGCACTGTAGCTGGCAGCACCATCGCAATGTCAATACTTAGCTAACTTCGTGCTACAACAGAGTCCAGCTGACGGGGAGTCGTTGTATACTATCTATCATGCCGTCGAAGAGAGCGGATCCTCCACTCTAGGAACTGTTACTCGTTTCGTTTGCCCACTTTGTTTGTCTTCTCTATAGGCAAGCTAATCTGTCAGGCTTTAAACAAGAGTGACTATGGTGTACTCGCTGTTTCTCTTTGTTCTATTACTCACACACTCGCCCTCACTGATTTACGGTGATGCAAATAACATCGCCGTTCCGACGTTATCCGACATATATAATATAATGATTAACATAATATTGCTCCATTCTTGCAGACAAAATACATAAGTACATATCTAATAATATGCCCTAACCATATCATATATTGGTATGCAAAGTTAGCTCTAAATAGAAAACAATATTTACAATGGACATTATCGTAAAGGATATCCGAAGTCTGCATCAGTGTAATGCAATCGACTGAACGAGAGGAAATTGAACCATTATCATTGACAACGCGACTCCATTTTCCCAATCCTTGGCGATAAAACGCTAAATAAAACACTTTCACACTAACACGGCTTTGCCGAGATATTGAATTTGAAACCCTCTCGGTAGAACGGTTATACATTCATTGCGATACAAGTATTATGTGTCGTGTAGAACTGCGCAATTATTATTGTATCTCCTTATTATTGATATTTACAAGAAACAAAACGTTCTTGTACCTTTTTTTTTAACATAACACTTATATGATATTATCATGACATAAGTTTCTATTTGTATATTTACTAACTACCCACATCATATGTCATACGAAAATAATGCTTTAAATGTATAGCGCCTTCGTGGACCTAAAAGGAGTGAGAGTTGGAAACATTAAATATGTCCTTCGGAAACAGAATCTAATCGCTAATATGACCACATATCAGAAAAGAGTAGTGACCACAATATGACCACAAAACGTACAGAATAAAAAATTTCTAATTCAGTTCCTACAAACTGAATTCCTAGTACCTACATATCCACTGTTAAGGAAAAAAGCTCATACAGAATTGACGCACTAAAAGAAAGTAACAATGGCGAATAGAGCTTAACTTTGTTAATATATGCGAGACATCGGAACACAATCCCCCACCTTATATCAAACCTCAAACCGCGCCAACAAAGTGGAAGGGTAAACTTAACGAACGACCCTCGTTCCCATTGGACACAGCAGTCAAATAGAGAACCGTAAGTCACTTATTCTGGACCATCTCGAGAATGACCGGGCCGGCCCGTCTTGGCGCCTTGCGGTAGACCGGCAAACAGATATTAATTAGTTCGGACTGTATAATTCAATTTTCT